>VZTZ01026652.1:0-21021 GCA_013400955.1 Drymodes brunneopygia
CCCGCCGCACTGCCTGATGGGAGGAGCGGGCGGGAAGGGCCGCGGGAGGGAAACGCTCAGTCGCAAATGGAGGGAGCGGGAATAGCTCTGTTAGAAACGGGTCCATGAACAAAAAATTTTTAGCAAAATAATATTGAACATTTATTAGTACAACAAAGTAAAAACAGCGCTGGGGTGCATAACATGCCTGCTAGAGGCACCGTTTTTGTTCATTTCACAAATAGGTTAAATACTTTAACTGTTACATATTCATTAAGCTCAGAAGAGAATTTACACCTCACACCCCCCTTTCCCTGGTCTCTGCCTCCCCTCCCGCCGCCTTGGCGCCTCTTCCAAGTCTGGAGAATGTCAGGCAGACACTTACTTTGACAGCTGTGATTTAGGACGAGGGTCTTACCTTCCCTTGTCTCTTCTGAAATCGTTTATAGCTAAATATTTATTACTACATTTTTCGATATATCACAATTATCTCGAGGTTATCATTTCACTAGTCTAGTTTCTACTTAACTACATTTTATCATAACACTATTTTTACAAATTATACGAAGAGCCAATGATACAGAAAGTTTCGATCTTAAGGGTCAATTACTGATTGTGGGTACTACTGGTGCTGTTAAATTTTGCAGCTGCTTACTAGACAATGTATACCGCTTGCTCAACACTTATTATGCTTGCCAAGCAGAAGGGAAAAGATATATGGCCATTTATAAGAAAGAAGAGGGATGTATGGCCATTAATAAGGAAAGGAAACCGGAACCGAAGATCCTGTTCTCAAGTCCTGGAACCAGCTCAGATCGGCTCTGGGCTCTGGACTTGGACTGGGAACTTAGAGAGCATGCGCAAAGAAGAGAGGTGAATAGTTCATCAGAGGAAGACCTTTACTTCATCACTAAGTGGCAGTGCGCAGGCGTGTTGGAATGCTAATGACTTTTGGGCTAATTATAATATGAAGCGGGGACAGACAATGAATATGTATAGGCGTATTGTGTAATCTAATGCATATGTCCCTTGTAACCAGACATATACCTAGCTGAGTGCCACTAACGGCACGCATGGATTTGAAGAAGTTATTCTCCCATGCGTCACAGCGCTGGCAAAATATACCTACTTTACAACTTTATTGAGTTGTGGAGTCTTTCCGCGTATCACCAACATTTATCATTTACAAACAGCCCCAAACCCTCAGCCGGCAATGGAGGATGGAGCAGGAACAGCCCCAAACCCTCAGCCGGCAAATGGAGGATGGAGCGGGAACAGCCCCAGCCCGGCAGTGAAACCCTCACCCGGCAATGAAGGACAGCCAAACATGTGAGACATCAAGCCTTACAACAAGCTTTAATATCCAAAAATCTCAGTTCATTACGCGGGAAGTGCACACAGAGACGTGAAACCTTCCATTCTTACCACTTTTGCAACCAAATTCAGAATATAACACTTAAAAAAGAGTACAGGACGTTTTACATTTATCAAACTCTATATAAAGAAGTTTTACATTGACGATTTTGCAGCATTTTATTTTACACCTGTTACCATGTATAGTTTAACAGTGACCTAATATAAACAGCTGATGAACACCTTGAACATTTCCCCTGCATGTAAAACGAAATAAAACAATGATCAAATTCTATAAATACACAATTATCCCTGTGCATTACAGTACAAGTGGCGAATTCTCATAAACGGGACTGCAGGTAAAACACTACTAACAGCTCATTCACAAGATTATTTTGCTTCCAACTCTTAATGTGACTTTTTGCAATTCAAAAGCAGAATGCTCTGGAAAATAAACAGCATTTTCTAGATCAGAAATAAAAGCACATCACTGTATTACACCATATGTAAAAGCATTTTCAGAGAACATACAAAAATGGCACCCATGACAAGATGGAGTGGCAACGGAAAAAACCATCAGAACACAGAATATTGACACTCAACCATAAATAGAGTTCCATTGCTTCTTCTTGAAAAACAGAACACATACCAAGTTACAGACTGTGTAAGGGGCAACAACTGGGTAGTATTACAGATAGATGGCACTCACTACTCAGCATCAGCTTAACTGACATTCACCTAACCTCTGTCTTATTTCAAGAAGCTTGAAAATCAAGTAAATTACTAATCATATTCTACCTAACAGAAGAAAAGCAGATTGAAAGCAAAGAACCACAAATTTTCTCAAAAATTGAAGTAAGTGGTACAATATGGAAATTAAAGCACGTGGTTTTTTACTTTTAGCCACGCAAGGATTTTCATTTTTGAATTATTTGTTGAATAGCAGTGTTTAATCTTTAAACACATCTCCCTTGGAACAGGGTAGCACTTTGACAGGTCATGTACTTTTAGAAAAAATTGAGTTCAAGGAAGACTTGTTTAAGCCAAGGTGTACTTAAAAACTTCTGTAGACTAGAAGCCTCTGTTCTCAATCAGGATTCTGAGCAGAAAGGAGCACAAAACTGAAACATATACAGGCACATGCTCTCTTATGCAGTGTTGAAAATATTTTTTTTAAATATTTATTTTCCCTCCTTGCAGATTTTAAATTTAGGAATAAAGGCACAGATTTCTGGCCTTGATTAGAAAAATCCAGAAGCCAGTAACAGATCTATTAAAGAGATGTGATTACAACATCACCATGAAAGATGGGACAAAAAATCAGTGGGAAACAAACAAGCTACTGGCCACTGTCCTTATAGCCAAATATGAAAGAAAAATTCATCATAATGGTTTTTTATTTTAAATATATTTTTGAAAATGCGTCAAAATGGCACTTAAGGTAATCAATATACTATGGAAACAAAACCTAACATTACACTTTGTCTTACAACTAGTGACTGTTAATTAGGATTTTTCTCATATACACAACTTCAAAGAAACATGAGATTCAGCCTCTTAGTATCATGACTTGTCAATTAAACATTCACCTAAGCCACATCTGTTAGGAAAAAAATCACATTAGTAGGAGGAACCAGGAAGTCCCAAGGAAACTGTCAATCATTTGGCCTGCATATACTGGCTCAGGTGGAAGTGATTAGATTATAGCACGTATTTAAATGTAATTTCACCGCTCCAACAGGTATTTATTTTTATGTTTTACTGTCTACACATGGCATGGATAACTCAGCTATGTTTATCAACTTTAGAAGTTCTGGCTTAAACAGTAAGTAGATGACACAAAATCTGTGTATTTCAAGAAGGCAAGGCATCTAACACATTTCAGTTCCAACACAAAGATCAATCAAGACCAATGTTTTCCTGAACTGAGGTTAACATACTGATTCTCTGTGACATTCTGCTTTTTCTTCACTCAGTATTCTGCTTTCACGTAGTATTTCAAATTTTCTCTAGGTTCCATTTTTTGATGAAACCTTTAACAGTGGTACAGTTAAAGATCAGAATTTGTGTAATATCCTATTTGTATAAAATCCTATCCTACTTCACTTCAGTTCCACAGAAAATGCTCTAACAGTTCTGACGGCTATTTTATCTGCCAAGAATAATTTTACCACTTCTCAACCATTTCGGACTCCATAATTTAAGCACACATTTACAAATACTTCTCTAAAAGTGACACAGCTAGTACAGTAAGCACCTCCATGCATTCCTAATATCAGAAAGTAGAAAAAAAAGCACTATAAATCTATAAAAAATGAGGCAGCATCAGCAGAGAATTAGCCTAGTTATGGCAAACATTAAATTTTGTTCTCAAGAAAACACTTTTGCCTTTATATTTAATGCATTCCAACACACAAAGACAGTGCATGTGAACATTTAATCTTTCACAAGTCTACTATGAATATGCATGGCATAGTATTTATATGTCTGAATAGCAATAGAGATATTAAGAAAATAGACACTATCTATATCCTCTTAGGAACAAGAAGGCACCACTGATTTGAGGCTGTGTCCATATATCACCAGATTATTTTATTCTCGTTTCTAGCTTTCAAGCCAACATTATGGTCTCATTAACCTATTCAGACCACTACTGTTCTGGTTTTCTCACCACAAACAACACGCATTCATAGTAGTATTTCATCATGGAGAGTTCATTCACAGTGTAAGTTGACAGTACAGATTCTTTCTCCACCTGAAAATAAAGCAGCAATTTTCAAGACAGCTTCTTGAAAGCTGTACAGAACCATACAAGAAAATACTATATAGTTATTAGACTATGAGGCCCATCTGTACACTTCTTTAAAAATGAGAAAAGCAGATAATTTGTAAGATACATAATACTCCTTCAAGTCATTAATATATGCCATTATATTGAACAAAATTTATGGTGGTTTATTCAAAGTTTGTCTGATTCATAACAGTACTGCTTATGGCAAATACAGCATCTTCTTACCTCTATATGGAATCCATATTGCAGGATAACATTTTTTATATCCTCGTAACTTAATTCTATGGAAAGCTCATTTCCCAAGTTTTCAAAATGGTAAAGGAGAGGACCTGAAGTACAAAGATACAACAGAAATGGCTATCAAAAAGACAAAATATGTGTTAAAAATCAAAAGCACAAACTGATAGTGCAACAATTGCTTCTATCCAGATTCACATACTCAGAAATATGGAAGATTCCCTGTCCAGAGAAGGAGGATTGGAACTAGATCATATTTAAGATCCCTTCCAAGCCAAACCATTCTATGATTCTATAAATACTAACAAAAGAACTTATTTCTGTTATTTGAATATGATTCTTACCATGAATTTCAGAATCAATGCAAAATGAAAACTCATTACTTTAGCTCTTACTCAACAATCTGCAACATTTTCTACCTGGTTTTCTGTATCTTAAAATTTTTTCAGTCAAGCATATCTCTATAGCTCAGAATATAAAAGTCTGCCTATGAGCTCTGCTAGCACTTTGACTGGCTGGGACTGGGAGATTGACCAATCGACAGTTTTCACTACGCAAAATGTTTAATGGATGTGTCTTGTCTAATATTCCTTCACTATGGAAGACTCCAGTCAAATCTCATTCCCAAAACTGCTGCTTCAAAGCAGAGTACCAATTAGATGTTGGGGAAAAAAACCCAAAAAAACAAGGATGTATTTCAAAGTTCTGTTTTCTTAGAAAAATAGTAAAAAATAACACAGAATACCACATTTGTCAAAAACCAAAGGTTTGATGCAAGAATGCAAGATCTGCCACTGGCAAGATTTACTTGCCTATTTAAAAATCACACAGTGTTGACTTGATTGTAACTAGCAAACATCTGAACATATTTTGAACATTTCTGAGATAATTTCCAAGCTCTACATTTTTCTAACTGTACAGATTGCTGCACAGACACAATTATTCACACACACTTTTCAAGTATACTATCAAAAATAAGTGAAAAAGAGTGGCTGGTCACACTTGCCTACATTTATCCATATTCCTCCAGGCTTTAGTATTTTCCATATAGTATCAATATAATCAATAACATTATGTGCTGTATCTATGAAAAAGCAAGTTGCTACGCAGTCCCATGTATCTGCATAAAAAGAGAAAAGTATATAAAGATTAGTTTCAATGCTTTCAACCCTGCAGAAGTTAATCGTTTAACCTTGGTATTTGTTGATATCCTCAGGATTACCTGCAGCTAACAGAAGCTGAAGGATCCTGACTTTGTTGGCAAGTAAATTAAGTATTTTGGTTTATATTAAAAACTGTTAACTTTGGTTTCATTTGACCTGTATTTATGCTTATATGTACACATACACACACTAAAATATTATATATTCTTATTACTTATCACTTATCCACTTAACAAAACTGTAGATATATGAAATTATATACATACTGTAAAATGTAAATGTTGTAATACATTTGATATAAATGAAGGTTCAAATGTGCTGTTACTCACCTGTCCTATGAATTTCATTATGACAATTGTTAAAAATACAACTGCAAAGATCCCCAGTGATTTTAGGCCTCTCTAGTTAGTATCTAGAACAATACAAGTCTTCACACTAAAGTGTACTTTCACAAGTCACTTAGCTTTAAAACATTTTACTCAGTA
Source organism: Drymodes brunneopygia (assembly GCA_013400955.1). Lineage (NCBI taxonomy): Eukaryota > Metazoa > Chordata > Aves > Passeriformes > Petroicidae > Drymodes > Drymodes brunneopygia. The sequence continues at coordinate 6,009 of VZTZ01026652.1, forward strand.
TTTGAGTATCTCCCCAGCTGTTTTTAACTAGTCAATTCAACAAGGAAGAATTTTCAAAGTCTACCTTTTAAAGCATGAGTCTCCCTGTTTTTCTCTAAACAAGTATTCCTGAAATAGCAAAAGTTTTAATTTCTGTAAATAAAAAACAGTAGAAGTATTAATTTATGCCAGTCTTGAATGTTTTACTGTTAAAGATAGAATCTTCAGAAAATTAAGCAGCTGTAGGGAAGGCTCCTGCAAGATCTGTTAGACAAGGACATGTCCACATTTTCTATAACTAGGAAGAAAAGAAAAGCTGATTTGGAGTAAGAATTAGACCTATTGACCTGCACTTTATTATACAGCTGGAGAAATATTCTGACTAAGAGAATCTTGCTATAACTAGTTCTTAATATTTGTAGATAAACTTCCATACTTTTTACAATTTGTCCCAAATAATCTCTGAAAGTATGTAAGGTTACATGGATAGCCTAGAAGTTTGCATTTACTCACTGCACTCAGAATAGATTTCTTGAAAATCCCCTGCTGTCATAGAAAAGTTTGAACCAGAAGGAAGACTGTGAGGATCAACATCTGGGAAATAAACTGGTCGTATCTGATCAGCAGATCTTCTGTTATTGCTAAACTGATGAATCCAGGGATAAAGCTTACATGAATTAATTTGAGAGCATCTGCAAAATATGAAAACCAGCAAAATTTGTTTCAACTAATTGCTTATCAATAATCTAGAAATATAAGAGTCAAAGTTCTTGTAACAGCTCCACATTTGCCAGAAGATTTAATCTAGTTCACAACACTTTGAACCGCCCATCATAATGAACCGATAAAAACACTAAATTCAATCTGACACAAAATCACTACCACAAAGTAACTGCCTTTTTTAGTTTTAGAATTTTCTTTTATGACTTCTTATAATTTCCTCCAACTTATTTCTCTGCTGAGAATACATACATTTTTGGTAAGATTAATGAAATTTATGATTTGCTATATTCCATAAAGCTAAGATTTGCTGGATCGTCTCTCTTCCTTTAAAATAACCAACCAACCAACCAACCAAGAGCAAGAAACAAACAAAAAAAGCCTAGTAACATTAGTTCCATTATTTTTTTGGAAACGTTTGCCTTTGTTTTAGACTTTTCTGAACCATAACCATAGGAAGTTTTGAAGAATAGCAAAACAAAAGCATTTTTCAGATGCTAACTGAAAGGATGCTTTAAAAATTCAAAAAATAAATAAGCACCATATTTCAAAGCACAGTTGTTTCCATGTTGCAAAACACTCTAACCGTCATTTTAAGTTTGTAACATCTTTACTTTGCAATCATGCTAAGTAAAGATGTCTTTGTAAAAGAGAGTTTCTAGGTTGACATGACTAGCTAAAGCAACTCATATTTTAAAAAGTGATAAAACACAGCATTTAAGTATCACAGGAAGTTTTTCCCACCATCCTGTAAAATTAGTTTGTAAGTAAGAAACAAAAAGCATTTTTTTCAAAGACAACAGAGGACATATCTGTCCCACAAAATATGTATCATCAAGCATTTCATAAACTGCAAGCAATCTATTGGGTTATAGAAAGTGCACTCTTTTGGCTGGTGGTTAGAATGTATTTGTGATAAAGTCTTTGAAATAATATTTTTTACCTTCCCCATGCCATATCTCTATTTCATTTTATCAGTTAAAAACTAAAACTTGTACTTGAGCAGCAGTATACAGCATTCACAACTTTCTTCATAAATAAATATCAGACATATGAACTCGGTTAAAAAAAAGCAAACCCCAAAACCAAACAACAAAAAAGCCCCCTAACCACTACAACAGCAAATATAAAAAAGATTAGAAAGGAGTTCATGTTCACATAGACTTTGAAACAGTTCCAATTTAATAGAAAATAGTGATTCCTTTTCATATACAAGCTTGAAAACCTCCATTTTCAGTTTCAACAATTTTTACTTCAAAACCAAGTCCTTGGCAATTCCATCTTACAGCAAAAGATGTGCAATATATGTTCTGTTATAAAAATCTAACATATTTAAGTGTGACACACTTCAGTATTTTCCATAGGGGCACAGTACTCACTGTTCAACTTTCAGCTGAAAAAACAATTTTGGAAAAAATGGGTAGGTCAAATCTCACTTCTCACCACTGGTTTACAGATAAAAATATAACTTAACTGTTTTCATCCTAAGGCATTCATGAACATGCAACAAACACAGCTAGTAGTCTTCTCCAAGTGTCAAGATTTATCTAAAATTATATTCTTTCCAGAAAGTAAAGAAGATAAACACACCATGTAAGAACCTTAGGCATACAAGGGAAACCAGAATTTCCCATATAAGCACTGAAGCAGCCTTGGAGCCACTGCAGCTTAACTAGTCTAGGGTCACTTTATTCTCAAATTATGGTTTCCTCAACAGAATAACAAACTCTAAATAATTTCAGGTATTTACAGTTACACCTTGACACACACTCTACATACCATACCATGCAACTTTATCCACTGTAAGAAAAGTTCGTGATTTCCGAGATATGAAATGTTTTCTTAAAAAGTGTGAAAATCAGCAAATAACAGTTTGCACACAGAAATATTAAGCCAGTATACCACATCTAGGAGCCTATTGTAGCAATGCTTGACATTCAAAACAGTTGTCTTCCTAAATATAAGCCACCATCAGAGAAAGAAGGTAAAAGCTGTAAGCTGTAAAACTGTAAGCACATATGAGCAAAATTCTCATGCTTTTGTCAACTAAAAATAAGTATAAATGAAATTGAGACTATAGTTAAAAATTAATTGCCAAATTATTTTTTATGATCACTCTTCTTTAGGTATTATCTTCAGCTTATATTTACCACTGCTGTTTCTTCTAGTTTCAGAAAAGCAAATGTGCATTTCAGAAGACTGTGAACAGACACTTAAGACTAAACTGAAAGAATCATCAAGTCCATAAAACCTTCATAACAGACACATCAAGCCCACAATTACATCTGGCAGAAAGGAATGCTTGGACTTCAACTAAAGTTACTGCTGCACATAGCAGTATTCTCTTCATGCTAACAAGTGAATATAACTGATAACTTGCCCAGCAAACATGAAGATTACAGCAGTTGCTCAACACTCAGTTTTGCTGTCCAAAATCTCATACTCTTAGCAAGTTTAACGCATATATACCTCTTTGCTAAATATCCTACATAAACAGGCAACACTACATGAGCATTAGATGCTAAAATTACTACCATTAGCAAAGCATGAATCTTTAGGACAATTTCACATATAGGCCAAAGACTCTTTATTTAGGAAGCATGTCATCAGAGGGTAGGGGTGAAGTTAACTAACTCTGTGACAGCTGACCAGTGCTGCAAAAGATGGGAAATGAATGCTTTTATGCTGCTTTGAAGTTCCAAAGCATGAGATGAACGTGGCTTCCTTTTAGTAGCTAAAAGGCATCAGTCAGATCAATTGTAATATACAATTTCACTACCAAATGAGTCACTTGAGAATACTGCAGGAAAAAAAGAACAAATGAAGCTCCAGTAAACATCTGTTATCATCACACGGAGCACTACTGCTATGAGAAGGTATGCAGAGGGCATCATTCAGTGTATTCCCCTTGTTTCTGAACAGTAAGCTGTACGAGATGTAAGAGCATCACAGTGCTCTGTGGACAATCAGTCTATAAAACAGTCTCCAAAACAATATGGTAATACAGAAAAAAAGCCAACAGTTTAGGTATTTTCAGCAAAGGTCTATCATTTCAGACTGATGGATGAACTGCCAAATTCTGCCTCTGTGAACTTGGCACTAACTCTACCCCCCCAAAAAAACCACTCCCCAGAGCTCTTTCAATACTTGCCCACCTGTAGCCTTCGCAGCCTCTTTGTTAAAAGAACAGCTGTATGTGCTGCCTTTTTTCTTAACAAGGTCATTTTGAAAACAGTAATTTCCAATCCAAGTGGCAGAATACCAAATATAGAAATGTCATTTTAAGTAAAACCTGTCACAGGAAATTTACTACATTTAAATTTATTATCTAAGCATAACTGTGGAACTATTAACTCTTATTTTAGCCTCTCGCTCAGCACGCTTCAGTGATTGTTTTTCTTGTCAAAACAGTGCCTAAAATTTAAGTATGGAATGTGATATATTTTTTTAACAAGCATCCTTTGTTATAATCGCCACCACTAAATACCATGGACGTATTTACTAGCCCATATTCAGTAATGCTAAGGTAAGTGTCCATTTCACAGATGTGAAATAAAGCATAAAACCTAATCAAAATCTTGCAGAAAATCTGTTGTACAGTTTAGGGATTTTAAATCTCAAAATCTGAAAGTCATGCTTCCTGTAATTTTAAAGACTCAGATACCATACTTCCTTCCCCATTTAGCCCTAAGACTTTTTTCCTTAAAGCATGCTAAAGAGTGAGTGTGTCTTGTAGTACGACTTATAGATCTATTTTTGTGAGATTTATATATTTAGACTTCTCTTATTTAAAATTTTGCCTCTCTAGGTTTTATTCAGCAAGTAAAACATAAGCTATATACCTGTTGAGTACAAAGTTAGAAGAAAAGAGCATAAAGAGGCTCCATTCATTTCCTTGGCAAGCATAACCGAGCATAGCTATTTCCCACGCCAATCTACCTAGCCCAGCACCAGGTACCAGGATATTAACTTTGGAGAAATCCCTGCAACAGAACAAAAATAATAGTTAAGTCTTCATCTGACATCCCTTAACACAGCTTAGAGGTCCAGCCAAATATTTTTCCCACCATATACTTAAGATATTGTATTATGCTTCCTGTTATGACTTCACTTTTAAATGGAAACTGAGCCAGTTTTGATCAGATTGGTTAATTGTACAGTCAAAACAATTCACAGAAATTACTCAAAAGAACATATACAATTCTCATTCAGAATACAGAGCGTAATTATTATACACAATTTGTTTCCTTAAAACTTCTACAGTTATCAAGTCAAAAATTTCTCAAGTGAATTGAAGAATATTATCATATCACATAGTACAATGTATTTTTCTTTAAGCCCCACTGATAATCAGAAAGCATTCTAGACATATTTTTGTTACCTTGCAAGAAAAAAACAAAAAAATCCAAGTATTTTGATGTGAGAAACAAAACCACAAAATCTCCACAATCTGATGAACAATTCAGAATGTAAAAACCTTAAAGTAGTGACAGTTTCAGCAACGGTGGGTTCTTCATAGGCTGTTCACTGGTCTCCCCGAGTACTCTAAGTGACATATTTCCTAAATCAAAGTACATTGCAGCTCTTTAATGCATAACTAAGCATCAAGTTGAAGACAACCAGAAAATATCCAGCAGTGTGTTTATTGAAATACTTAGAAAAATCTCTCCCAAGTGCAGCAACTAACAAATAGAGCTAAGCATCTCAAAATTCGCTCCTCTTTGAGGCAGAAAAGGCAATACAGACATATTCTAACCATCAGACTTTCACAATGCAATCAAACCTTCACTCCTATAACAGTAACCACTCCCATGCCAAACTGAGGATACTTAATCTAGAAAGAAATAATTTTTCAGTTTCCAGTCATAAACAGGACTTCGAGAGTTCATGATTTCATATACAAAAAAAAAGTATGAACATTCATATACCTTCCCACATTGTTTTGCATATCACCTTCAGAGGCAAAAAATAATCTACCAATTTATATGCAAGTACATGAAGGAGGCCAACATCAGCAGCTCCATGGGATAAAAGACACCAAAACACAAAGCCTTTGACTACTTAAAAATTCAGAATGCCAAAAAGGGTTCAAAAGAGTAAGGATGCTGCACAAGCATGAAGATGATTAAAGGAGTTACATAAATCCAAAAAGCTGTACATTTCTGAACGCTATTACCCAAAACCGAAAGGAAGTATTATTCTTTCTAAAGGCCACATAATCTAACAAATGTCTTTTGAGTTTTGATTTGATCATCTAGTTAGTGAAGTCTCCCAAATGGAAAATCATTCCATTCACTTCCATTCCATTATATGTCCAGGCTCTTTCTCTGACTTAACAAGAAGCTGGAAATCAAGACTTCATTATTACTTAAGAGCACTCCTGTGAAGCAACGGTTCTCATTACCTCTCTTCTAGAGGGGAAACCAGAAGAAAGCTAGCCACAAAGTCCTACCGAAAAAAAAATAATTCAGGAGGAAATTACATTACTCAATATGAAATTTTTGAAAATAGGGAACCAGGAGAAGGAAGAAGAAAATGTGCTTTCTGGTAGAAGCCAGAAAAAACTCCTATCTTACAGCTTTTCCTACACATAATGGTACATCATTATTCCAAATGTATTTTCTAACCTAATCTATTTTTCCATTTCCTTACAATTTCACTTTATTTATGAAATATTTAGACTAGCTCTACACAGATTTTAGCACCCCCATGTAGACACTTCTATAATAAATGGGATGATAAGCCATAAGCCACTTTCAAGATTACAGCAAATTAATTAGAAGAAAAGTCTTTTCTTAAAGCGACCTGGTAACTAATAGATATGCAGGTAAATCCACATTTTCAAATCTGCACCTTTATGCACTCTGAAACAAAATAAAACCCCTAACAGTCAAGTGAGTTAGTTTCAAATTGCCTGTAGTTGTCTTGTATCTCTTCATTCACAATATAAAGTTTTTGTGCCTCTAAACTGATTTTCCCAACTCTCTCTTAGAAAATAGTTTTCTATTCTCTTTTTCTAGTGTAGACTTAACTACACTTTCATTTGCACCTCTTTTAAGGTATTAAAATCTGGAAATTTGTTAGCAATTTAATTTCTATCACTCCTCTTCATAGTAGTTGCTGGAGAATGCTCCTGGCCACCAACTTCAGCAATTTCAGCAGCAGAGCACAGCTAATAAAATACAACATAATCAAATCTCAGTCCACTAACATTGACACTAACCTCCCAAGAGCATCTTTTTGAATTTATAGTCTGAGAAATTATGTATGTGGCAAACTTACTGCATAACAAGTAGTGATTGTTGATAGTGTCCCCTTAATAAGAAAAAAGGTCTAACACTTTTTTCAAGACTTAAAAAATGAATTGTTGCGACAAACTGTTAATGAATTATGTTGAATTCTGAATCCTTATAATAGCTAAAAACCTTTACTTGCACAGAAACTGCTTTTTTAAATGACTATAGTCCTGCAAGAGGCTAGGAAAAACAGCTTTTCTCTGTTGGTTATGTGTTTGCAGCAGTTACAAAGTTAACTAAAAAAAAAACTGCAACAACTGTGGTAACATAATAACCCAAAGTGATCCAGAAGGAAAATCAGCCTTGAACCAGCCAGCAACAGCAGGATTTCTACGACTCAGATCTAGCAGCGGATAGGAACATAAATGAGTAACCACTGAGTGCCCACTAAATATCTGTGTAACATCAGCCAATTAATCTGACAGGTGTGGGGAAAGGTGCTGGCCAAGCAGCAGAGGAGAGCGCTGCATGGCATTATTCAGCTCAACTACTGAAACTGCAGAAGTCTCTTAAAAAAGACAGTGGAGAAATATCAGAAACAAATCTGTCATGCCTTTTTCACATGCCTTTTTTTTTTTTTGCATGTTTCAGTGTGATGTATTTTCAGCTTTTAGAAGATTATTGATATTAATGAAGATTTAAACTCTTTTTTAAAGGTGTCCTTTTCAAAAGGAGAAAACTGAACACAAAAATGAAGGCTTATTTCATGCCTACTGTGTTGTAACAAAAAATAATGGTGCTGAAGGGGTAAACATGCTCAACAACAAAAGAAAAATGAGAGTGTCTGATCAAACACAAACCTCATTTTTAGAAATGAAACACTGCAATTCAATTTATTAAATGAAGTAATAAATACACATCTCACACTGAAATGTGCTTCTGACCAGTGGAAATATCAGCATGGGAACATACTCCTTTCCTAGTGCTCCTAAATCTGTAAATTTAGATCATAAACAGATCCAATTCTTAGTATCCTATACTTTGTTATTTTACTTCATATTGTCGGAGATTTTTTTTTAAAAGACAAATGCTAAACACCACAATCCTTTGAAGAGCAATTCTTCTCCAAACTTAGCAGTTGAGTTTTACATGAGTTTTACATACTTTCATTTAAAGACCTGCAAAGCACTCAGTGATGCAGTAACTCTGGCAATATATTTGCTCTTAAATTGAATGTTTAAAGCAAAATTTAAGCTAAGTACAAAGACCTGCAAGGACAGATGTATTTCATATAAAGTAAAAAAAAAATTCAAATAAAGCAGAAATTTTAGCTCTACTATAAATGTGACTGAACACAGTCAAGAAGTATAGTCAAGCTCAGTCTCAGGACTAAAAAGCTGTTTTTCACACTAAAAGGAAACTAAGCTCTGGCGATTTCTTTTGGGCTATTCTGTCAGCTTCTTGGAACATACATTTAATTGCTGGACAGCATGACACAGATGAATTTCAAGTTATAGTTCATTCTAGAGGCCTAGTTTATGAGAAAACTGGAAAAAATACTTAAGTGTATTGGTTTTGGCCATGGAATAATAATTGACACAAAAGGTAATTATTTCACAGATTTCTTTTGGACAAGAAGTTGATGATCTTTACATCGATTCACCTCAGCAGGAAGAGTCTCACTGGAAGTGAAAGGAACCAAGTTGACTGAATAAAAGGGGAATAAAAAAAAATCTGTGACTATGCTTATTAAGATTTTCAACTTAAATACTTCCCTATAAAAATGCTGCAATAAATACACTGATCAAGAAATAAAAATGTTTTTATGTTTGACTATTTTCTCCTATAGCAAGTCGATTCATTCTAATCCAGGAAATCCAAGACATTTCTATATTACAGAGCTGCTGCGAGCTGAAGCACAAATTCCAACATGAATAATGAAAGAAATCTATTAGTTCTTCAGGAAGACCTGATCGCATGGGATTTACTTAAAACTGCTTTGTTGATCCTGCTAACAGACTCTGTGTTAAGGTGCAAAGCAGAAAGAGGCAGGAACAGCTTTCACCATTTATTTTATTTTTAGATGACAGCCTTATCAGAAGACTAGACTGAAACACACAATAACACCGCAATAGTAGCACCTACGAAATAACTATTCTGATTTACAGGTGCTTTTAACCATTTCTTGTACTTCTTCCCAAAGCGTAAGCATAGACAGCTGTTTACTGCTGTTTACATACCAACTGAACCCATACGTGTCAATCTTGCAAACTTCAACACTAGAAGGCGTGCATGCATGGAGTGAAACATACTTGAGTAGTTTGAAAAATTTAACTCCTTTTTCACATTATTCCAATGCATGGAATTATAATAACATTAACAAATGATGTTAACTAGAAACTGAATGCACCATTCCACTGAGTATTACAAATCTGATGAGTACTGCAATTCCTTTCACAAAGTAAAAGGTGACTTGCACTGCTTGACAGTACACAACCCCACTTCTTACCTCAAAAAGGTAAGTACATCTACTCAGGAGAGCCTTTGGTCACCAGGAAAAAAGAATGAGCTGACGCAGTAGATAATAATACATGAACAGAGAAAAGGTTTTACCTAAGTGCTACAACAGCTCCACAATGATAATTTAAGTAATACACATCTTAGAAATTTTAAAAATGCTGTTTGACAAACTCAAAAGTGTAGTAGAGATGTTTGATCCATACAGTGATGTACTGAGATTCCAGCAGACACAAAGTAAGACTCAAATGGTACTTCAGAGCTACCACAATAGGGACTCATGTTCTGCCACATTAGTTTTGTCTGACAACAACCATGAGAATGCCCTGTAAAGAAGCACAAAGCTGTCAACTTCAGATTCACCCCACCTGTTACCACATGGTGCTTCCTAATATCAACTGGAGGTTTTGACATAGAGTTCATTGATGACAAATGTAAAAGTTAAGACTTTCTAGCCTCAGTCATGGATCTCTTAAGATTTGACATAAGCTACCTCTTCCATAACCAAAACCCATTAACAGCTAGCATATAAGAGAAAAAGTTGAATTACCACTTTGGAGATTAGAATCATTACTTGCAGAACTAACTAAGAGTTTTCCTACAGATCTACACACCAGAGGTATACCTGCAGTATTTAATTCATTTTTTATGTAGGGCTCTATTAGGACAAGAAAAACTGCAGAAAGTTCACTTTCAGATAAAACATTTTTAAAGGTGCATGTATCTTTAGATAAGTCAGTTCAAGGCAAAATAGAAGCCATCTATACTCCATGTTCTCCCACAACAAACAGTCTTTACCAATGAACCTAAATGATGGCAATGGAAGAGACTTCAAATTCACACAAATGCGTTATTAATGATTACCGAGAGAGAAAAAACACAACACCCTGCTATATCAAATCTAAGTAGTGGCCCATTACATTTATGAATAAAAATTCTCAAACTTTCCCACCATAAGACAACTAAGTTTAAACTAAAATGCACTTAAGATGACTGGGTTGATTAATTGATAGAACCAATAAATATGGAATTATTATAGCACTGTAACCTTCTTCCACCTAAATTACCTAAAACCCCTGCATCAATGACTATTTTGGCACTGTTAACAAGTCCATACTTACAAAATTACCTTCACATGTGCAACTAAGCTTTTTCAAGAATTGTCTTAGAACAGTTGTCTGAAACCAAGGTTAGAATTTACTATTTTCAGAGTAAATTCTTAGTGCAACTATGTGCAACTGCATTGAGGTTAAGTCTTCCTCCTTCCTTCCATAATGAAGGGTCAAAGTCTCACTTCCTGCTTTCATGGAGCCCTTCTGCTCATCTGCAGCAGACATGCTCGGAGAATCTGCTAACCTGCAAACTTTACCTCACTAAGCACAATTGAGTTAACTTCCTGAAGTCTCTTACTTGAAAGGTTTACATGTATTGCTACACCAGCTGCAGAACAACAACAAAGAAATTATTGCTGGTTTACCTGGTATTACTTTGTGAAGCTTATGATTATACTCTTTTCCAACATCTTGTATTAGAAATAAAAACTTTCTTGATTGAAAAATAAATTCCATTGAGTTCATAAAAAATCCTCTATTTTTGAAACCAAGCTTTTCATTACTCCAAAAAAACTTTTTTAGATCTGTGCAACAGTGTAAGTCCACATAAATAAAAGTTTTAAGACACTATTACCATCTTTCTTTTGGAAAGTTCTTTACAATTTCACTAATAATTGGCTGGTAGCAGGAATCTCTCTCAGCCTTTCCCTCTTCACTCCAGTCTCTCACAAATTGTTTCAACGTGGACTTTAATTTATCCATGTCAAATGTTGAAGCTGGTGTAATCTTCCCGCTTCCCTAAATAAAGTGGAGAGAAAAAAAAAGAAGTTATTGGAAAACATACCAAGTATCTGGAGTCTTGAGAGGAAAAAAAGCAAATTATGAAGAGAAAAAAAAGCCATGCTGCAAGAGCTGCTCGAAGTATCAGCTGACAAAGAACTTCCCTTTCACTTCCAGAACCCAAACTTAAATCCACTTTAATAGCCTAAACAAACAGAGTTTGCTGGCCTCTGTTTGGCATTTAAGAGTCCAGTTTCCACATCAAAAAAATTATATATAGCTAAGCACACTAGGTAGTCCTTGTCCAGGAAAGGGTCAGGGCTTAGCTAATGCAGAGGCTGAACTGCTTACCCTGAAAAAAGGATCCCTTCAGATACTGATAAGGCAAAACTGAGCTGCCCATTACTGTATCTTGCCTGTATCCAAGGAGGACTTCAGTTTCCATCTATCAGTCCTTTAGGTAATGGCAATTTTTTGATAGAAAGCAGGTCAAGTAGTAAAAATGTGTTTACAAATAACATTAAAAATACTTGGCCTGTCTAGAATTGTAACCAATACAGCTGTAAATGCTGTAACATACAAGAACTTACAGTAAGACAAACAATATCACTTATATTCTATGTAGTTAACAGAAAAAAATAACTTTAAAATGTAACCAGGGTAAAACTAGAACTCTGGAGTGAAAAATGCCTTTTTACAATAATTTGCAAGATTCACAGTTAGTCTTCATAAGTGTAACTAACAGAACTAACAACAAACAGCTTCATCAAGTGTCAGCTCTGCAAAATGTGAAAGACAAGAGTGAGAAAAGTGTGAGCAAACAGGAAACAATAAAACAAGGAAAGCAAAAGAAAAGAAAGTTGGAGGTCTAAGGTGTGAAAAACAAAAGTAGAAAATCCCAAAGCATACAGAATTTAATTTTGGAGCAAGAAAAAAGTCCATTTTAACATACATCTTCTCCATATTCCTTATTTTCAAACATATGAACACAGTCATTCACAATGGTTTGTAGTATTTCTTGATTATGATCAATGCACTTCCGAATCTTGTCAAGGTGAGGAAGAAATTGAGGAAGAAGACTCTGTTGGTTAGCTGGGAGAGACTTAAACTGCCTTTCTGTTCTGTTCACTCGTTCATGCATATTCGTTCTAAAAAGCAAAAGTTTTAAATATTTAGAAGCAATATACATACATGTAAATAACTCACTCTAAGCTGCTCCAAATACAATTATTTTTTTTTTGTACACGGAAAGTGACCAGACTTTGTAGTTCCTTACCAGAGAACAAGTTTTCTAGAATTTTTTTCTAGGCAATTTTTTTAAGCCCTAGTTCTACATTACCACTTTTTTTAACACATCCCAGTTTAAGGAGACTCTTCTTTCCTCCTTACAGTTTTGTCATCAGCCACTCATTTCCAGCGCACGTGATCACTACCTTAATACATGGATCTACAAAATTTAACAATCATCTCCCAAGTTTGTTTCACAAATCCAGTTTAAACTGAATTAATCTGAATGCAGTGGTAAGCTTCAGTTACAGAAATAAAAAGATGTGGAGCGGGAATTGGGATCCTGAAAATCCACTGCTTTCAGGAGAACTCTAAGTCTCAGCTGGACCATACCAGAGTTCTGGCAGCCATATTAAGATACTCAGCTACCTTTTAACAGCGTATTCCTCATAAGTACTGTGAACATGATCATGTGAATGATGCAAGCTAAAACTAATTTTCCAGTTCTCCAGGATAAAAGTTTCATAAAAATGGTGACTCTTCCAAGATTTTGCTGGATTTTGTTTCTGTCTTAACTGACACAAGAAGTATAGCTGCTAAGCACAGTCATGATGACTCTACAGAGAGAATTCAGCAAGAGAGACTGACCCTTTTGACCACCAAATGATTTTACCTGGTCAAGTCATACTGCAGTTTCCCAAGTCTTGTATCAGCACACAGCAGCACAAAGCTGAGAAAACTAGCTATTACGAGAGACAGCTCCAATGGCTGGCATTTTAGTTACAACCTCAGTCTGGAAATCTGACCGGGTAAGATCTCATTCACATGTTACTGAGAAGGGCTTGTTCACTGCAGTAGCTATATTGGTTTAAAATTACATTCAAGGACAAGAAACAGAAAAGAAACAAGAGAAAAAATAAACTGATGCTCTACATAAAGCTCATCAGCTTAGTTCAACAACATCATCCTGAAAGTTTCATCAGCAAAAAAAACGTTTGAACCTAATTCTCCACCCTTTTATGCTAAATTGCAACCATCTAGCAGAACGAGTAATTCACTGAAATCAGAAAAACTACAAATAACAAAGTTATCTCTGTTTATCTCTAAAAGACAAGAACAAAATCTGGACTCAACTGAAACTGTGTGCCTTATTCATACAGACGTTTCCAAGTTAACTGAAAATATCTGTATAAGTAAACAAAAATTCCATTTATTAAGTACCGAGATACGTAATTTCACCTAAATTTCAAATTATTTGAGACAGAGGTAATTTCATTGAATTTCTGTACTGGAAATTTGAGTCCCACCCCTTTCTTATGTTTTTACTGAAACAAGCATTCAAAAGCAATCCAAAGCCACAGTTCAGCAGAAGGCTGAGAAAGATATTCCCAGTTTCTAAGGCCTGAGGGTATAATTATACCACTAATATAAATAAATTACAGGTCAGAATTGCATTAGTAGCAATCCGTATTAGACACTTTTAACTAACAACGTCTTTGGTATGTCCAAACTGAATCAGAGAATTCATTTTGGAAGAGACATCAAAGAGTCATTCAGACTAACCTCCTGCTCAAACACTAGTCCTGGAAAACAAATGAAACTTAGATGGAAAAACCTCAAACAGAAGAAATTATATAAATATCACCCACTCCTACCAAGAAGCTCACTACCACGTACATATTACGCCTATATTACACTGACAAAAGAGGGTCCGGCACACAGTAATGAGTCACATGATGGGGCTTCGTCAGCTTAAGTACAAACCTGCTTTCCAAACCTAGAAACAGGAAACAGTTTACCAAAACACTGAAGAGCACTGGGCTTTTCTAGCCAGGCTCCACTACCCTGCAATGCCAGTAACTTGCTTCCTCGTCTACTCAACGGATTCAGTTGGTGTCCCCACCACCGCTGGCTCATTCCTGTGAAGCCAGGAAACCTTCCTCTGACCCAAAAGATGCTATTTAAAAAGGCACCCATTATCGCTAGCAATAGGACTTATCTCTTCTGCAAAGCAAAATGCCCTTCAAAAATTTCCAGCCATAATCGAAATACCATTTTGAATTTCTTTGCCAGTAGGAGATGCCATTGTTTAGAAAGCTTTATGGTGTTTTAGAGCACTGTATCTCCTAAGAGACCTCAAAACACCCTTTCCAGGTTTGATGCTTTCTTTTCTGCTTCCGAACTGACAGACATCCAAGCAACTTTGCCCGTCTCCCGAGAAGAAGGCGGCGCAGAAGCCCTTTGTCGGCTCGGGGCTCCGCACCGGGCCCCGGCACAGAGCTCGGCACAGAGCTCGGCACGGAGCAGGCCGGGCGGCGGCCGCCCCACAGGCCCGGAGGAGCGCTCTGCTCGGGGGCCGCGGGCGGCTGCTGAGCCCTGCGGAGGCCGCGCGGCGAGCGGAGGGACCCCGCGGGGCCTCAGCCCGGGGCAGGCCGCAATTACCCGTAATATCGGAAAGCGGTGATGATCCTCCGAAAGTGCTCCCGCTCCCGACGTTCCTCC
>VZTZ01026652.1:21205-39444 GCA_013400955.1 Drymodes brunneopygia
AGCGGTGCCGTAGCAGAGCGCTCCGCGCTTCCGAGCTGGCTGGTGGCACAGGGGACACTGACTGTGGCGTGGTGCCCGTCGCCGCCGTGCGCCCTGTGGCGGCAGTGGCGCTGAGGCTCCTCGGGTGTACCGGGGAGGTGTCTGACACTGCCCGGTTCCTCGGGGGTACCCTGGCACCTGAAGTACCGGCTCGGCACTCACAGCTCCAGGCTGGGGTAAGGTATTCAACCAGCCCCGCTGGCAGGCGGCCGCGGGGACTGTGCTGACAAGAGGCAGTACTTCACACTGCGCCAGACTGAGGACAGGTGATGCTTCCTGGGAGGATGGGCAAGCAAGGACCAGCTGCGAGGAGGGAAAAGCAAGATGTCTAACCACACGAGTCACTAAATGCTGGATTTGCCCCCGCAACTACAGACTTTGGCCTGGATGATGGCACATCCTCCTCCACCTGACGAAACTTGTTTGACAAGGGGAAGACACCATGCTAAGCAGCAAGTCACACCACACACCTTTCCACTGTGCTTTGAGAAGAGGTGGCTGATACAAGACTGTCTTATTTGTAAGGGCCCATCCCTTCAGTCTAAAAAGCCAAAGGGCACTGCTCTATGTCCCTGTCTGTCTAAAGAGAGGGACAGTCATTTAGTAATCCAGGTAATGCAACAGGAATAGGAAAGTTTTTTGGCACACTAACTTCCTCTCTCTGGAAGTGGGAACATTCCTAAGCTTCCTAAGATAAACATTCTCGCTTTACTGTCACGCTGTTCCTGCTCTCTTGTAACTACAGTAACTGACCAGACAATGAATGGACACTGGACACTGTTCAGTGGCAATGCCAGAGAGAAACCATAGACACACCCAGTTTGGTGAACAGAAGAGTCATTACTCCCAAGTGGGTATGTAAACTAGGAAATACCTTTTGTGTGACATACAGAAATTCAGCTATTAGACCTCAAAGGTGAGTGGGAACCATAGGTCTGTATGACCTGTTTCATAGATACAGTTTGTTCCTACTACATCAGTGTTTATGACTTCTCACATACTATTATTCTAACATCAGAAAATCACCTTCTAAATATCAAACTAGCAACACACTTTTATTTCTGTCCTTATATAAAAGCCATTAGCCTTTATAGAACACCACTACCTCTATCATTCCACAATTCTGAATACATGCAAGACACTTGGCAAAGCTTCCTTTCACCTGTGACAGCCTGAAATTGCTGCTGGCAGATGACACCAGTTACAGAAAGTTACCTATTCTTCACTAAAGAACCACAGGCTTCTATCATGAAGGTCTCCTCAACCACATCACAGATAGCACAGCCCTGGCAAACAAAAGGCATTCACCAAGAGCAAACTAGATTTTTTCTGTCAGGGGCTGTACCACCTTCAAAGCAAAAGCATTCTGCCAACATGCCAAGTGACAGGCCAGCTCTGTAAGCTTTTATAATGGCATCTGAAATACTTTATCTACCAAACAGACTCAGAAGAGTTCATTATCTTTTGCAGCTGAGTTGCTGCAGCAACTGGCAAAAGCACACAATTTAGGCACACCAGATGAGCCCGGACAGTTTCTACAGTCCATCCATGATATAGCCCTGCTTGCTTCTTTTACTACTTCTTATGGGTGAAGTGTCAATCAATCTTCCAGATTCCTTTTGAACTTGCTGGTACTGTCTGCCACCTTTGGCATTGCATCTCAGAAGGTCAGTGTCTGCTGAATGAAGTATCATCTCCACCCATGTGAAATATCACCTTATTGGTCAATGTGTTTCAAATGAGGAAGTGTCCCCCAGACTAGTATTTGTAAAATTTGGTGAATACTAGTTCTGCATCTACTTGACTCACAGCTTTCAAGATGTTGTAAATCATGGCACATATTCCCCTTGGTCTTCTCCTCTACAGTGAGGAGACCACTGTGTCCTACCACTTTCAGTCTCTCCTTGCAAATTAGTTTCTCCATTCCCTTGACATTTCGTTGCCCTTCTTTTAACTCCACTAGGGACTGCCTTTAAATGCAGAAACCAGAACTGCCCAGCTCTCAAAACATGGGTCCACTGGTCTTACACAGGAACAAAGTAAGACCACCTGTTTTGTTTGCAAACAAAACAAAACAAAATTTTGATGCAGCCCCAAACTGTGGCATGGTTACAGAAGCACTGTGACAGATCTATGCAGATCTATGCCCTGAGCTCTTATTACCAGTTGCTGAAGCACAAGTTCAGTACTATGTATATTCCAATGATGACTTACACCACAAATGCATAGATCTGTACCAAAGCTCATCTATAACCTTTTCCCTACAGGACGATCTGACAAAACTGAGCTCCTTGCAACAGGACCAGTGATGGACTGCTTGAGAATGCTTGGAATCATCTGCAAAGTTAGGTGATACCATTGTTCATTCCCTCTTCTGAATCATATGTGGAGCAGGTGGAAGTGGAAGACTGTCTCTGCAGGAGGGACCCCACTCTGGAGCAGCAGAAGACTGTGAAGAGCAAGGAGCAACACAATTCCCATCCACCTGTGCTGCTAGGAGACAGGAGGTAGAGAATTTGTGCAGGAAGTCAAGCCCAGGAAGAAGGGAGAGGTGGGGGCAAGGTGTTTTATGATTTGTTCGTATTTCTCATTTTATTTCTCTGATTTTATTGGCAGTAAATTAAAATAATTTCCCCAAACCATATCTGTTTGACTGCATGTGACTATAACTGCTGAGCAACCTTCCTGTCCTATCTTGGCGCATGATTCATTCATTGCATTTTTTCCCTCTCCAGTTGAGGAGGGGGAAGTAATACAGCAGTTTTGGTGGCTAGCCAAGGTCAGCCCACCACAACCTTTCCATGCAGTAGTTAATCTCTTGCAGTTGTACCCTTTCCAAAGGGAAATAAAAACAAAAATATGGCTTACAGTCAGACAGTCCATCAGAGCATATGAGCAAATACAAGGTGAGGCATTTTTAGTGCAAAATAATAATTCAAAATTATATTTGGAAGCACTTTGTTATAAACATAGCTAAACACAGCTGTAATATGATAACATCTTTTTCTTATACACAGATTTAGGACTTTTATAATAGGTATTACATTTCAACCACTGGCCAGTTCACATACCAAGTAATATAATCCATCCTTTGCTTTCCATGTCTGTAGCTTTATTTTTATTCTGGCTGATAAAAAGGTAACCTATTGTCTAGAAAACGTAAGAGTTAAGACATTACTTATTCAGTAACAAAATATGATCCAATTCCCCAATTTCCTAGTTTGCGTAAATATATATACACAAATTCTATAACAAAGCTTTCACATTTGTTCAGCATTCCTGCTTTCTGAACATTTCATTCACAACATTGCAGTTTCATTTCACTTTCAATGTGAGCAATGAATATTAATAACAACTACTTCTTCCTTCTTCGTCCCTGAAGCATAGATTTGTTGTCTAGTAGTCTGTGCCATCCCAATCAGTCTCTACACATTATATGTACTGTATCTTGTTAATGATGCATCTCCATTCTCTACATCTTAGTTCCCCATCTTTTTCCAACAATCTGAGTTCTCTTCAGGTTTGTTTTCATTTTCTTAACATCTATCCCCAACTGCTCTAAACAATACACAAGACAAAAATTACTGTGCTAACACCAGAGAGGTATTTGGCAAGTCTAAGTAAGTTTAGCTGTGATGTGTTCAATCAGTTACTGAATAAGCAGCATAACAACTTAGATAAAGTTACACAGCTAGTTTCTGTAAGCATGTTTATCAGTGATAATAAGCTCCTAAAAATATTAGAGGAAATCACTGTCATTCCTATATGATTATTTCAAATTGCAATCATCCATGTTCACATATGCTTATTAATCCAACAGAAGTGTATCTTTATGGTTTAGTTTTGTGCACAAAAATCTTCATGTTCTTTAAAACGTACACATTCAATCAGATTTAAAGCTCAGCCAAAGCAGGACTGATTAAAGGAATTTTAAAGAAGGCACTGCTCATTCTCCTAAACAGAGTCTCTGTCTCCATATCCAAGAGAGAGTGAATAATTACTTACAAAAACTCTTGTGTTATATGAAGTAGCACTATGGTCACACACACAGCATTTGCTCAGTTGGTTAGCTTGCCATATATGACAGTCTTGGTGTTTTCAGTTCATATCCAATGCAACCCAGGCTTTCTACGTTATCATGCTGTGACCTGCTGATCTAAAATAAATACAAAGGACATATCTAACCTGTAGCATTTGCAAGTGACATCACTGTATATTAGAAAGTAATTCCACCAACACATTCGTTTTCATTCATATTTTATCCCTTATTCCTTCTCTTCCCTGTTTTTTATTATTATCATTAAGTAACAGTGGTCTTAGATCATAGACCTTATGATCTTAGAACGTCCCCTTTCAAGGAACTCATAGTTTTAACTGAAATTGACTCGGAGTAATGAGCAAACATGGTACTGCAGCACATAAAGAAACATAGACCTATATAATTCTTGTCGTATTTTCAAATAAAATTATTAGCTTCTTGTTAGCACAGAATGGGATACATAGATTCAATTTCCAGTAACGTTACTTACTTTCTTCCCTCAGCTTGTTTAATTCCTGTATTATATCACTATACACATAGGATAAAAGCTCCTCTTGGGATTTTGTTCCATCCAAATAATCTGAGGAACAAAAAGAAGTGTTCATGAGTCCTAGGCTAGTTATCTGTAATGGCAATTGGCAAAGTTTTCAGTATCCCTATAGATGCCAACAGAAGAGAAGAAAAAAATAAAAACCAGGAACAGCAGTTCCAATTTTTTCTTCTCCAAACTTGTTTTACACGTTAAAAAAAACAACACAATGGGAAAGTGTTCTAGTTGATAATTAATTTACAATTTTTTGTGGCATAAAAGTCCCCATAAGCATAATGGTAATTATGTGAGGACAGTGGAGTAATGGAATAATTTGACAAAAAGGCTTCTGCACAGTAGAAAATTTCAGGTTCCTCTGTTTCAGCCTTTGAGCAAGTTACAGAAGAGCACTGCAGTTCTTATTTGCACAGCAAGAAGCAGTGTGCTAATTTAAGCAGCCAGTCAACTTCCCTTCCCTTCCCGAAACCTTCCTTTCTGCCCCCACTCCAGAAGCAAGTAGTTCAAGTGCTGCTAAGTGTGAACATCACACAAACTTGTGGCACTGCCCCAACAGCTGGTTCAGCTTTGACACTTCTCATGCAAAACTGGTGACTGTAGTGTGAACAGTCAGCACCTAGAAAGTATTTTCAGCTTATTACAAGCCTTTGCCAGGATTCCAGTTTTGTTCTGAAGAACTCTGCCAGTGCAATAGCTATCATCTCAGAAGCTTCCTATTTAGACATACGCATGTTATCTTAAGTTATCTTGTTAAGTAGACTTAATTACTGATCAGAACACTTCTACTTTTTAACTTCCTATTTTTCTTTATTAAATAACAAAAAAAACCCCCAGAGGCTTTAAATACAAACCAACAGAAACAGCAAAACCTCCTAAGTGCTACAAAAACACATGAAGAAAATTTTATCCCATTTTAAAAAATCCCACAATTCAACAAAAAGAGCACAAGTGCCACACTTACACATTTTATAAATTTAAAATAAAGGATATCATACCAACTTGCATAGTTGCATTCTCTTCTAACTCGTTTTTATATTTCAGATACATAGGCCACACGTGTCCATCAAAGTACCCTGGTGGATCTGCTGGATGATAGACTCTGGTGCTACACAAAAATACATATGCATTCCCATATAAGTTTTGTATTTTCCCCTAGTGTCAGCTGGTTAAACAACAGCTTTTATCCAAAACAAAAAAAGAAAGTTTGGCTGTACTTTTGTTGGAGCCAAGATGGCTCCTCTGTTTTAATTCAATCTGTGATACGAACTTTTGCTGCCTTTTGCTATCTTACCTATTTCTGCCAATCAAATCACAATTAAGATGAGGTAAACGTTTGGGGGTTTTAATTGTAAAAGATATTACAGATAAATTAAACTGCATTGACACTATTACCAAAATAAGCTACTTCTTCTCTTTTTATTAGGTATACAGATTTCTCAAGCTTTAAACGACTAGTTGTTTAGTCTAGACTCTTCCATTCTGGACAGTAAAATCTCAAGTGAGTCTAATGAGAAACCAAGAAAGTGGTATCAACCAAAGCCAGTTGAATAGAGGATTTCTTCACTCAGCCAGCAGATTCTGACTTTGTGTACGTATATTACCCCAAGCACACAGTATTGCTCCAGATTTGGAGGCAAGCCAGACACTGGCTCAACAATCTAGTTTAGATCCATGGTAAAATTCATGGACAGTCTAAACAGTACAGTAAACCCACACATGAACATCCTTATTCTAAGAGTAATCATCAATCAACTGTATTTAACCAAGAATTAAACTGCTTAGTATTTTTTTAACCATTTCTCATTTTAAATATGGTTTTACTCAAATACGCAATCAGTAACTAAATAATTTATCACGACAACAAATTCTCTTTTTAGTGTTTGTAAAGCACTTAACACCTTAATAACTACATGCTTTAAAATAAAAAACAAACCAAACAAACGCCAAACAAACAAACGGAGGATAGATGATCTTAATAGCTTACATTTTGCAAGCACTGAAGAAAAGCTAGTACAAAAGCATGACTTCAGTTCAGGGGGGTACAGTGACTCTTTTTAAACAATAAGCTAATAATCTTACCTCCTTCTCCTTTTGCACTCTTCATAAGGAAGGGTCAAAAAATATCTTCTATTCCATAGTTCATTAAGTGGCCTAAGATAATAACATATTTAGTTCTCTCTTAGATTTTAGGGTAGTGTTTCATTTACCATTGCATATTACAGGTTACATATTACTGCTTACTCATAATTGTAAAGGAGAAAGCCTTCAACAATCAAAATATAAACATTTTTCAGATTGTCACATGTATTCTGTGGCTCTTCTGTCACAACACCTGAGCTTGCTGGGCTTTTCATCCAATTGCGAATACTTGTCACCATTTCATCCATATAGAGGGCATCAAGTACTAGATGAAAACAAAGTTAAATATCCCTTAAAACCAAATAATAAAAGTAAAAAAAAAAAAAGAACCCTTAAGTACCCTATGTTAATCAGTAAGAATCAAATAATCTACCTAAAAATTTAAATGAAGGGGAACAAGATTACCCAAAAGATTATATCAGTAGTTCTGCATTTGCAATTGATGATTTCCTGAAACCAAAGCTGGCACCAGGAATGGGGAATTTCTGTTGGGTATAGTTCTCTACAAACTTTATGGCACCTAATATTGTCTGAATATGAACTGAATTCACAGCCTTTCACTTCATGACTGAAACTTCAGGGACTGCTCTCTGCTTTCACAGAACCTGTAGAAATTTACTAACTCTGAGACTTCCACCCTTCTATCAATTGTTAGAGGGGGCAGTGGACACAACACATTTTTGCTTTGGGTTTTTATAAGGTTCAGTAGGTGGGCATAGAGAGAGTTAAAGGAGCATGGCGTACAAAGCAAACCAGCACAATGTAACACCTGTCTGTGTCTGCAAACACACAAGAATATATTCAGGAAGTACTGAAAGGTAGGAGTAAGGCAGTTTTTGGATACTGTAACAGCAAATACATTTTCAAAGAGCTTTTAAGAGCTTCATTAAACCTGGATATTTGAATAAGAATGTTCATTTTATCCCTTCAGTTTCACATTCCATTTACATGAAATCTAGAAGTTGAACCAAAGACTGCATAGCTGGTAATCACCAGTTTTCAGGTACAACTGAAGGGTCTGACCAATATTCTTAGCAATATGTTTTGCGATCACTAAGTATCAGCAGAGATTAGCTACTAACCAAGCAACTGTTTACAAGTAGATATGACCTGACATCAAACGCTGGCCTAAACTGGATCTGGATGTCTCTACGATTAAATTGAGCCAGCATTAATCATGAACTTAAAAATATATGTTCTATATGTGAGATCTGACATGAAACAAAGCTATCAGGACAGACTCAAGGTTTGACTGTTTTGGAAAGCTCAATAGTGATATCCCACGAGTTCACTAGCAAAACTGGAAAAAAAAAGGCTATTACCAAGCAATGAGATTCAGCTTATGCCAGTACTGCAAGCCAAGACTTTGAACTGAACAGCACCAATTGCTACTAGAACAGACACAAGTGAAGAAAAAGAGGAAAAGATTCATAAGAGGAAAGGTCAAGCACTAGCTTGCACTAGTTAAGCAAATTTTCTTAAATATCTCAGCAAGCTGAAAGAAACTAAGCAGAGTATTTCTCTGAAACAACCACTTGTTTACTGCCCTGCTTGGAAGGGAAGAGAGCAAGGGGATAGGGTGGAAGAAGTGTTGAAGCTCAGCACAAAAATTTCAGTACAATGTTCAAAAGCAGTGCATCAGAGTTACTGACCATCATATAGCTTAAATCCACGTTCATCTGTTTCTACTTCAGACTCTGGCTGAAGGAGAAAAAAATTTCATTTTTTCAAGTTGCTTTCATGAACACGTTGAGATATATGCTCTGGTTATAAACATAAGGGTTATACACTTTTGTGTCCAATTAGTTAAATTTATCTTCAACACTAAACTGATACAAACAACTGTTAAAATACACTACAAAAACTTTATTTAATCTAGAACAACAAACACTCCAAATCACATGACTTAAGTCCATTAGAGCTTTACTTAATAAATAAGAGCTCCTTTACCCTTCTTAACAAACATCCCCAACATCAACACACAAGCTATTTTTCTGTTTTTGACTTGGGAGACAAAGAACTACTCATTGTCATATGGGTGTAGGCTTAAGACAGTATCATTGAACTCATTAGCAAAAAGGATCTTGAAAAATGCATCCATTGTACACCCATGCCTTATTTTAAAAGAGGGGCAAAGAAGACAGTAAATTTCTTTTGGCTGAGTATATACTGTGATTTGGCCACTTAAATTTCAATTACCCTAGTGCTCATTTCATGATTCTTACAAAATTAACATTACTTTAAGCAGCACCAATTTTAAGAGTTCATCAATAGGAGAACTGAGAAAAGAATTGAAATCTACTCAAGCCCACTTTTACCTATCAGGTTTTTCCATTAAAACTGTTACCTTAAAGAAGTCATCTTGAGAGATTATATGACAGTTGGGAAGCATATTCTTAAGTTTTTCTGCCAGCGTTGTTTTCCCTCCATTTGTTACACTGTTAGAAAACATCGTAAAAAGTTCACCAAGGCAAAAACTAGTACTTTAAACATATGTACAAGCTCACAAATACATTTCTATACAGTTATATGCAAAGAAACAATATAACTCCCCCCGGATTTTAGTCACATTAAATACTCTCTACTGCTAGAAAATTTCTGGCATGGTCCAACAGTTTTCAACAATCAGTGCAGAAAATCAAGCAGTGCCAAGAAACATACTAGAGACACCTGCACCTGAGGTCTCCAACAGACATAGAACAATTTCTTAAAAGTTACATGCTATAAAACTATACAATTATATGTATCATTTGAAATCCAGTTTAAAATAATATATGGTTTCAGACATAGAAATTATATCACTTCATTCTGAGAAGAAGACTAGTCTTAAGCTGTAGAGGAAATTTAATTTCTTGTAACTTACCCCCCAAGGCCAATAACCAATACTTTCATAGCTTGTTTTCTCCTCAGTTCTTCCTTTTCACTGTCAAAAACAAGAGCCAGTGAAAAATCTTAATTCAGGAACAAGAAGGGAACTATTGTATCCAATTATACAGATGATTTATTTTCTCTCCTGCTGTCCACCATTTTTCTTTTTGCAAAGGTACAGTCAGAATCTCAGCTGCTTGTGCCAATGCTAACAAAAAAACTGCAATATATATACCCTATCATAAAAGCCAATGTACTTTATCTTTGACAGCATTTTAATAATTTGAAAGGCACTCTGGGAGACTAAGTTCTGACAATATTACTATCGTACAAGTTCCTAAAGAAAAGCACAATCACTAGCCCAAGCATGAACAATATAAAAAAGATTAGGTAAACAGAAGCTGTGGTGGCAAAACAAACAAAATCACTAAGAAAGAAACAAGTGGCAGGCTGAGGAGAATGATGTTTTAAAATTTCATGAAGACTTGTAATGAAGAGCGTCTTCAAAAACTCTTTTATGAACCTGGTCTCAGCAATGTAATGTTCACTGTCTAATTCACCATTCCCTTTCTGAGGGTATTAACAGCACAAACGATACAAATTCTCCTCCTCTGCTCTACCACCGATTAATCTGTAAGCACTAAAACTACTGTAAGGGCAGTTTAAACCATCCTAGCTGACTTAAAACTGAGAAGGACTAGGTAGCACTTAATTTTCCCCAGAAAAGAGTAAACTCTAAAGGTTAATTTGTCCACCATATCCCTGTTGCTGCCACCATACCCCACCAACTCTGAGGCTCTGGCTGCCTGAATGACCTAGTAGTCAGAGCTGCCAGGAGACACAATTCTGTCTTGCTCCAGCTCTTTCCCCTGAACTTTCTTCTAGAACGGGTGTTTGCAGAGTACCTAGTGAACTATCCTGGAAAAATACTGCAGCTGAAAAACAGTTCTGCAAAGGCAGAGGGGAAACAATGTTTGTTTTCAGCTGAACAAATTCCCTCCAGTTCACTATCCAGTTACTCGTGCCTGCAAAGGTCTGATGTAGCAGGACAGGTTGCAATAGGGCTGCTTCTCTTGGCAGCAGCACTAATCCACAGTTTGCCAAGCCAGTTTAACGTTTGTCAAACATTGCTTCCCACCAGCACACATCAAATTATAACTATTTAACCACATGCAAACACCCTTTTTTCACCAGCTCTATCCTCCTAGGAGAAGGAGAGACCTATGACACCTAAGACCTGTATGGACTGAGCAGGTAAAATTCTCCCTGCCTCTGACAGACATCTGTACTATACTAGAAAAAAGACTGGTACAGGGCATCAGTATGAAAACAAAACCGCACTGTTTTCTGTGAAAGTAAGCTTTAGACACATGTGGAGTCTGAAATAATAACATCCTCTTGCATTTGATGCAATGCCTGGAAGTTCCACTGTTTCACATGTCTGTGATATGATCTTCACACACTTTTTAACGTATGGCTACGTTAAAAAAAAAATAACAAAAGACATACTGACTAGTCCAAGCCATTACTCGTATGATAGCCATTGCTTTGCAGTGGTGCTGCTTATCTGCAGTTGTTGGCATTTGCGAGTTTTTTAAGTTCGTACACATTGGCTTTCTACGAATATTATAATTTGCAAGTTCAGTGATGCACAGAATGCTTATAGTACCGGTAATCAATGCCAAGAGGGAAGACAGATGATCTGTTCTTAAGAAGTGATGATACTCAGGCTGCTTAAAATATAAGATAAAAAAAGCTCTTTTCTAAAAATCGTCAGTAAGGTTTGTGTTGCAGAGCATTACCCTCTGTCCCACAAAGGATATTTTGCAACAAACCGGACAAACAGCTCACCTTTGGACCTTAATTTATGTCGTTGCCTGTGTGCAAATTAATCCCACTCTACGGCAAAAAACACAATCATAAAAAACCACACCAACTCTTCTGCCCCCGAGTAATGTGCAAAACACATTTCTAAAGCAAATTTGTCATGAATGCTGCAACACAGAAATCCGAAACTACTCTACTTTGGGCCAATTTGGCTCTTTAAATAGAGCACAAACCCGTCATGGGAACGCTAGCACATCATTGCTGTCACCCCATTTACAAGGGCATACCGCAGCAAAGCTCCCCCGCACGGGGACACCCGCGGACGCAGCGGACCCGGACCGGGAATGTCTCACACAGGTGTGAGCTCACACAGCGGGTCCGGCGGAGGATCCCGGCCGCGCCTCCACCTGCTGCAGTTCCAGCACCAGCTGCAGTCCCAACACTTCAGCTCCTCCGGAGTTCGCACTTCACTTCCAGCACGCCGAGCGGGCGCTCAGAGCACATCCTTCCGGGAGCAGCACCGCACGGGCAGACCGTCCGCCTCCTCCGTCCTGTGACGGAGCTAGCCCGGGCGCGCCCACCTCCGGGCAGGGGCCGCCCCGCGCACACGACGCCTCAGCCGAGTTCCGGGACCCCTCGCAGCCGCCAGGGGCACCCCCGTCCCTCGGACCGCCTCGCCCCGGCTCCGGGCCCAGCCTGTCCCGGTCCGGCCCCAGCTCCAGCCCCGGCCCCNGCCGCCCTTCCGTTCGGGCCGCACCCCGCCGCCATGAGCCGCGGCACCCCCGCTCGGTGCCGGCCAGGAGCGCTGCCCCTCCCGCGGCTGGAAAGCGCCGCGGGGCTGCCCTCGGGCGGCGTGTCGGGGCCGGACCCTGCTCTGGCTCTGGCTCGGTAGAAGGTTCGCGAGTGCCCCCAGGTCGGAGCCATCACCCGGGGACCGGCGGTGTCTCGGGCTTCTGCAGAGCCCTCTCTTCCCGGCCTTCCTCGTCTGCACCGCGGTGCCGGGGATGGCACTCGTCAGCAGCCGTCGAGGAGCTGCTGGCGTGGCCTCAAATGCGCAGGAAACCTTTTACCCTCTTAAGAAATAGCGCTGAAATACTCTGAGGTTTGCCTCGTGATGGTACAGATGAGCGTTGTATTAACGCGTAAAATCAGTGTTGTAATATAGTCGCACGCAACATTGTTCATCTTCAAAGCTGGCATACACTGTTTTCCCTTGTAGCACTTCTAACAGCCGGACTCTGAATGTGCTCTTTGAAATTCAGGTGTCAATGTGCATATCGCCCTTTCTAGTGCATTTAGTCATTGCTGTGTATGGTTTTGTTCCTGTGGTTTTGTTCAGAAAAATTTACTGCAAAGCTGGTTTCTTAAAAAAATTAGTAGCAACCACAGCTTTTTCTAAAAATATGTTGAGAAGCTGTTGGAAGTTGCACAGTTTTAAATCTTAGAATGGAAGTGGCATTTTTTGGTCAAATGTATATTCTTCTGTCAAAAATTTAACGATTAGTTTTAGGGTTTGGGGTTTTTTTAACTGAGGAATTGATCTGGAAAATTTAATGGATATTTGTCATGTTTGTGTATCATCTGTCAGTGTAAAGGTTTGAATTCTTCCTTAGAAATTAAAAATCCCCTGTGATTTTAGTTAAATAGATAAGACTAGTTGGTGTCTCCCAAAACAGGATTTTCTGATCCGTAAGTACATCTGAATTTCAGGGTTTTTTGCACTTGGAATACTATTTGAAATGCTGTTGTAAAAAAAAAAAATAATTAAATGCATAACCTAATGGAGTATTTTAACTAGACAGCTTATAAAGCAAGTTTTTAATTTGAAGTCAAGTAAGTTTAGACCATTTAAACCATCAGTCTCATCCTGCCTGCAGAAGCAAAATCTGCTAAAGCTCCCTGGCCGTAATTTCATCCTCAGAAGAATTTCCTTTGCCCTGTAGTTTGCTAAGCTTTGAAAACAGCTTAGTTTAAATGAAAAAGACAGTAATAAAAGCATTGCTGTTGTGGACCGTTACAGAAGACAGTCAGTACTGAGGAAACCTGCAGGCTTCTGAAAGGATGTGGTGTTTCACAGCTGAGCATGTGTAAAGAGTGGGATTTTCCAGTGAAGTTGATAACTCTGTTTTCTGGTTTTCGAGAAGATGAAATTTAACGTAGGATTCTTAAGGAGTTCAAGGCTCTAGCCCTGCCTAACTTGCAGGAGCTCTCAGACTGACTCAGACGTGTTCTGTCTGATATCAGGTGTCTTTCTATAGTTTGGTGTTGGGGTGCAGTTGCTATGCTTGATCTGATAAAATGTGGACTGTCATCAAAAGGACAGGTTCCCTACCCCCACTATCCCTTTCTGGTCCATTTAGTTACAAGACAAGCTGGTGGTGTTCTAACTTTTTAATATGAGGTTATTTTTATGTCTATAAAGGTTATTTTTATGTCTGATGAACTTGCTGAGCTGGTTTACCAGCAAGAGTGCTTGACACAGCAAAAGGAATTTCATAGGAGAAGGAAGATAGAGAAAATAAGATTGTCTTGCTAATGACTTTCAGAGCTGATTAAGGGTAATAAGATTAATTTTTCCAAATCCCTAATTTTTGAGGAGAGAAAATTTTATGTTATCTGTTGTGTCAGATTTTTTCAAAGTAATTTCCTGAAGGGGATTGCCTTCTAGCATTCTAGCATTCCCCTTCTAGACTTCAAAATGTCTCTGTAATTGCATGTCTGACTTCTGTATGATAGTAGTTACACCTTTGATACTGTAATCGAATTTTTTAGGGTTATAGATAGATGCTATTTAAAGACATAAATGTAGAAACTGCATGTGGTGAAATAGCTTCTACAGCAGTGGAAGGCTGTCTCCTTTGGTGGCATTTAGACTGCATTTGTTAGAATATCTTGGTTCCTGTGGTCAAGCTGTGTTGATTTTTCTTCACTGATCATTATTAGGTGTAAGTCTATAAGCTCTGTCAGGGAACAGCAAGCCTGCCTGCATTGCAGATGAATTACTACAGTTCAGGACAGACAGAAGAGAAAACAAGACGTTGGTTGCTGTCGTCCATTCCTATGTGTTTGGGAAATAAGAAGTGCAGATTGGACAGAGAAGGAAGGAAATATTGCAGTAGTGGGGAAGTGAAAATATACAGTGAAATAAATACCCTTTTTAAAACAGTGAGTCTTCACTGCTCAACTCAGGGGTTTTGGACATTACAGTTGGACAGTGTTTTAAAAATGTGGGAAAAAGAGGAGATATGAAGGGAGAAAACGAACTGGCTGTGGCACTGTCATTTTCTTCAGTACATGAGAGCATTTTTTCTGACAGATTGCTTTTCTGTAAATCCTGTTGCATACACAGCACATAAGGATTTCAGCTACAGAGAGGTGATTCTGACATCAATATATGTTAGTGAATGCTTGAGCTAGTCTTTTGGGTCTGTAGTCAGCCCTTGGGTAAGGGGACAAGACTGTTTATAGAGGCTCTAAAAGTCTTTTAATTTACAGTATTTTGAGGCTTTTTTTAAAGAAGTGCTTTGCTTTTCTCATGTAACTCTGTATTGTTACTGTTTTCTAGCAGTAGTTTTTATTTAGACTCACTGTCAAAAATAAAAGGGAATGAAGCAGATGTTGAAAATAGCAGAAACATACTTTTCTGTCAACGTTATGCAAGAATAGGATTTCCCCTCTATCTTTTAAGAAATCTGTGAGGTCTCAAACGACATTATTCTTTGCAGAGTTCATGTCAAGTCAGATATTAATCCTGTTTACAAAAGTTACTTGTTAAGTCCTTTGGATTTGACGAGCTTTAATGGCTTCTGCTGAGTTGCCTGCTAGTTAAGCAGTGTCTTCTTGAAGACTGCTGTCTGGTGATGTCTGTTTAATTAGAGCCTTATATAGTGTGCAGCAAAAGCTTTTTGGGAGATGAAAGGTGTGTATCGATATTTTTAAAAAAACCTTACTTTTCATGTTTACCAGATACAGTAAGATTTGTTGATCCTGGCCTAGAGTTGACACAACATTTATATTCTATAGAGAAAGGCCAGTCTTTGTAGCAAGGAAATTAGAGTTTTAAATTACTCCCGTTGAGAGGGAGGCAGGAGTAAACGTAAAGATCTAACATAAAGGGTTGCCACCTCAAAGCAGGTTTGCTGGCTTTGCTCCCACTAGTAGCTGTCAAAGTTAAAAGTAGGATTCTGGGCATAAATACCTAGTTTGGATCACAGACAAGTTCACCTCAGTTCTAAGGTGAAGTAGGAGCTGTGTCAGCATTCACAGGAGCATTCACTGAGTCACATGCCTTAGGCCTTGGCAGTAGGCTTAAATCTGTCATAAGTGGTGGTGGTTTGGGTATCTTCTGTACTCAAAGAAAGGTTTCTGTTAGCTAGGAAGATGTGGCCATGTGAATGTGGAGGGCTACACTGCAGTCATCAGGTCTGAGGGGAGAAAAAGGTCAGACAAGCAATTAAACAGTTCCCAGTCTGCTTTCAATATGAATTATAAACTTTCATTTCTGACCTCAGACCCTCTTATTACTGCAAGTTGCTGGGACCTCCAGCAAGCTTCCTGCAAGTGAAGGCATGCTGGTATTCATAAAAATCAAATTTATAAGAAAGAAAAGTTTTCAGCATCAAGCTATGCCAGTGACATTGTGTTCATTTATATCTTCTGTGACCATATTTTTACTTCCGATTTTCTGTAAGGAAATGACATTTGTTCCTTCCATTCCAGATACTGGTTAGTGCAGTCCATGGTTGTTCCTGAATACCTCAGTTTGTCCTCTAGGCTGGTACCAGTCTATCCTTTGCATTCTTTTTAATATGTTCCTAAACATGTTCCTAGGCTTGCTTGCTTGCTTGTTTTATAAATATGCCCTTCCCCCAACATGTATTCTCTGTGTTCTCTTCCCCTTTCTCATAAGCATTACTTAGAAGTTAAAGATGGTTCTCTAAACACTGGGGACTCCACCTATTTCTGTCTCAGTTGTGGCAATCCTTAAGTGCTGTTGCACTCTGCTGTGTTTGTGAGCAAAATACCAAAGTACAAACAGCACTCCTTTTATACCTGTTGGGAGGCCTGTGTGCAAAGCACCTTGTTTTCCAATTCCCAATGCTACAGGCTTGGAGGAAAGTGGCTAGAGGCTTCCCGGAGGAAAAGGACCTGGACGTACTGGTCGACAGCTAGCTGAACATGGGCCAGCCCAGGTAGCCAAGAAGCCCACTGGCATCCTGGCCTGCATCAGAAGTGGTGTGGGCAGCAGACAGTAACTGTCCCCCTGTATTGGGTGCTGGTGAGGCTGCACCTCAAGTCTTATGTCCAATTCTGCCCTTCCCCCCCATACAAAAAGGACATTGAGGTGCTGGAGACACTCCAGAGAAGGACAGCAGTGCTGGTGAAGGGTGTAGAGAGTAGGTGGTACAAGGAGTGGCTGAGGGAGCTGGGTGTGTTTAACCTGGAGGAAAGATGGCTCTGGGAGACCTTATAGCTTTGTACAACTATCTGAAAGGGGCCTGTAGCAAGGTGGGTGCTTGTTTCTTGTCCCAAGTGACAAGTGATAGGACAAGAGAAAATGGACTCAGGTTGTGCTGTGGAAGTTTAGGTTGGATATTGAGGAAAACTTCTTCACTGAAAGTGTTTGTCAGGTACAGGCTTTCCAGGGAAAGGAATGAGTCCCTGGAGGTAAGTAAAGGACATGTGGGTGTGGCACTTAGGGACCCAGTTTAGTGGATTAGCAGTGTTAGGTTAATGGTTGGAATTGATGATCTCAGAGATATTTTTCAACTTAAATGATTCTGTGAGAAGTCAGGAAAAAAGTTTTGAGTTTGGCCATAATGTCCTACTAATAAAATTGCACATCTCCTCAGAAACATGGAGATCGTAAGATAAACATCTCTTCTCTTACTAAAGCAAACTGCAAGTGTATCCCTAATTATTCTGATCTGCAGCTTATCTTTGATATTTCCCCCTTGGCCAAAAGGTTGTGACTTAAAATTGCTGATACACATTATCAGATCATGTAATCCCTTTGTGGGTTCTTAGGCCAACACTGAGAAGACAAAGACACTGCTCTTTTACCCCCGCATTTTCTGTGAGATGCCTTTCCCTTTCTTCAAAGAAATTAATCTGAACATATATCAAAATGCATATTCCCAGTTATAAATGTTCTGGAAGGAGACCAAAACTAGCATAAGCCCTGGAGCATACAAGCTGTCCTTCCCCACATACCCTATCCTTTGCATATTTACCCCTTTTGGGCCATTTGTTACAGGTAAGGGTTCAAATTAGTTGTTTTCAATCAAGTTGGTGCTAGAGTACCTGATTCTGAACTGTTTCTGTGCAGCAGAGGAGAAAGGTGGCTGGTGAGAGCCCAGGATTAGCTTGAATTGTTGAAGAGGATGATAGGCTTGTGGTTTTTTAACTGTCTGTAGATTACCATAGTCAATTCTGATTTTCTACAGCACAGAGATTATACCAATCTGTACTGCAGACACTGACAGTGCTTTGTGACACACAGTGAGTCAGTTCATCTTAAGTTAGTTATTCTGATTTTTATGGTAGTCTTGAGCTACTCAGTCATAGCTAATGAAAAGATTCTGCATCAGGGTCAATATCTTACTAGTAGCATCTTGTTCAAGTCAGTGTGATTTGATTATGGCTATCTATGGCAGATGCTAACAAAAGTCTCGTATCAGTCCAGTGGGGCCAAGCCTTGGTAGCTCCTGTGAACATTGACTTACTCCCATCATTATTTGTTTAAAATACCTGTGTTTTGGACCAAGGACTATGTTGGGG
>VZTZ01026652.1:39472-55902 GCA_013400955.1 Drymodes brunneopygia
TCCTTCCATTCCAGATACTGGTTAGTGCAGTCCATGGTTGTTCCTGAATACCTCAGTTTGTCCTCTAGGCTGGTACCAGTCTATCCTTTGCATTCTTTTTAATATGTTCCTAAACATGTTCCTAGGCTTGCTTGCTTGCTTGTTTTATAAATATGCCCTTCCCCCAACATGTATTCTCTGTGTTCTCTTCCCCTTTCTCATAAGCATTACTTAGAAGTTAAAGATGGTTCTCTAAACACTGGGGACTCCACCTATTTCTGTCTCAGTTGTGGCAATCCTTAAGTGCTGTTGCACTCTGCTGTGTTTGTGAGCAAAATACCAAAGTACAAACAGCACTCCTTTTATACCTGTTGGGAGGCCTGTGTGCAAAGCACCTTGTTTTCCAATTCCCAATGCTACAGGCTTGGAGGAAAGTGGCTAGAGGCTTCCCGGAGGAAAAGGACCTGGACGTACTGGTCGACAGCTAGCTGAACATGGGCCAGCCCAGGTAGCCAAGAAGCCCACTGGCATGCTGGCCTGCATCAGAAGTGGTGTGGGCAGCAGACAGTAACTGTCCCCCTGTATTGGGTGCTGGTGAGGCTGCACCTCAAGTCTTATGTCCAATTCTGCCCTTCCCCCCCATACAAAAAGGACATTGAGGTGCTGGAGACACTCCAGAGAAGGACAGCAGTGCTGGTGAAGGGTGTAGAGAGTAGGTGGTACAAGGAGTGGCTGAGGGAGCTGGGTGTGTTTAACCTGGAGGAAAGATGGCTCTGGGAGACCTTATAGCTTTGTACAACTATCTGAAAGGGGCCTGTAGCAAGGTGGGTGCTTGTTTCTTGTCCCAAGTGACAAGTGATAGGACAAGAGAAAATGGACTCAGGTTGTGCTGTGGAAGTTTAGGTTGGATATTGAGGAAAACTTCTTCACTGAAAGTGTTTGTCAGGTACAGGCTTTCCAGGGAAAGGAATGAGTCCCTGGAGGTAAGTAAAGGACATGTGGGTGTGGCACTTAGGGACCCAGTTTAGTGGATTAGCAGTGTTAGGTTAATGGTTGGAATTGATGATCTCAGAGATATTTTTCAACTTAAATGATTCTGTGAGAAGTCAGGAAAAAAGTTTTGAGTTTGGCCATAATGTCCTACTAATAAAATTGCACATCTCCTCAGAAACATGGAGATCGTAAGATAAACATCTCTTCTCTTACTAAAGCAAACTGCAAGTGTATCCCTAATTATTCTGATCTGCAGCTTATCTTTGATATTTCCCCCTTGGCCAAAAGGTTGTGACTTAAAATTGCTGATACACATTATCAGATCATGTAATCCCTTTGTGGGTTCTTAGGCCAACACTGAGAAGACAAAGACACTGCTCTTTTACCCCCGCATTTTCTGTGAGATGCCTTTCCCTTTCTTCAAAGAAATTAATCTGAACATATATCAAAATGCATATTCCCAGTTATAAATGTTCTGGAAGGAGACCAAAACTAGCATAAGCCCTGGAGCATACAAGCTGTCCTTCCCCACATACCCTATCCTTTGCATATTTACCCCTTTTGGGCCATTTGTTACAGGTAAGGGTTCAAATTAGTTGTTTTCAATCAAGTTGGTGCTAGAGTACCTGATTCTGAACTGTTTCTGTGCAGCAGAGGAGAAAGGTGGCTGGTGAGAGCCCAGGATTAGCTTGAATTGTTGAAGAGGATGATAGGCTTGTGGTTTTTTAACTGTCTGTAGATTACCATAGTCAATTCTGATTTTCTACAGCACAGAGATTATACCAATCTGTACTGCAGACACTGACAGTGCTTTGTGACACACAGTGAGTCAGTTCATCTTAAGTTAGTTATTCTGATTTTTATGGTAGTCTTGAGCTACTCAGTCATAGCTAATGAAAAGATTCTGCATCAGGGTCAATATCTTACTAGTAGCATCTTGTTCAAGTCAGTGTGATTTGATTATGGCTATCTATGGCAGATGCTAACAAAAGTCTCGTATCAGTCCAGTGGGGCCAAGCCTTGGTAGCTCCTGTGAACATTGACTTACTCCCATCATTATTTGTTTAAAATACCTGTGTTTTGGACCAAGGACTATGTTGGGGTGATTTTTTGGTTGAGGACATGATATTAACTGACAGCTAATGAAATTGCATTATCTCCCCTCTGGTGCTGAAATTTCAGCCTAACACGAATACCTGAGTAAGTAATGCCATGCAGGTATAGGTCGGCTTTTTGGTTTTTTTTCTTTTTTCTTTTTTAGCTTGTCGTTAGGGCAGGGTGTAAGCAAATAAGAGAAAATGGAGAATGTTTTGGTGGTAGAAGGTATTTTAATGGTAATGTCTGTGGTGGTTTAGACAAGCTAGAGTAAAAGAGCAGAAAGGAAGTGGGGAAAAAAAGTCACTGTGAGAGAAACAGTAACTTGTTGCAGTGTGCTCCTTACTTAGCACTTCTTTGGGAGCAGTCTTCTGTTAATGACACTGCAATTGATTAAAAATAAACCTCAGAGTTGTAAGAAGAAAACAAAAATCTTACAGTCTGTTTAGAAAATGGTGTTTTGGTTTTGTGAGATCTTTTTATTACTTAGCATTATGAAGCACAGCAGGTATCTCTCTTCCATACCTATCAGAAGCTGCATTTTTAAGCTGTCGTTACTGTTTAGTTTCTCCATTTCATTGCTTTTATGTGCTTAGCAAGGAAAGAATTGTCTTCAAATTATGAGTTGCATGTTTCACTTCCTCAAAAAAGCTGGAGAAGTTTATTGGTGAGTTATTAAAAATGGATTAAAAAGTGTGAGGTC
This sequence comes from Drymodes brunneopygia, assembly GCA_013400955.1. Classification (NCBI taxonomy): domain Eukaryota; kingdom Metazoa; phylum Chordata; class Aves; order Passeriformes; family Petroicidae; genus Drymodes; species Drymodes brunneopygia. The sequence goes on from VZTZ01026652.1 coordinate 42,243, forward strand.
AGTCCAACCTGACATCAGTTCTATGTTGCTAATTACAGAGAATAATTAGTTTGACTCCTTTACCATGGTGCATTGCTGAGGGACAATTTGGCAAGTTGTGACTTAGGAGGTTTGTATGCTAAGAGTATTTGTATCTATTTAGTATGTATAATAAGGTACCATTTTTACTTGTCAAGTAGTTGTTTTGCAGATGTTTAATGCAAATTCCATTAGAAGGGAGAAGAGAGTTATGACTGAAGTTCCGGATATGTGAGACTGAAATATTACTGGTTAATGTCTCAAATTTGCCAAAGGGTGCTTTGCTGATGATGTGGAAGATAACAGCCCAGGTGGAGAGGGCGTGAGCATCAGAGGATGACCACAACAAACCAGCCTGTGTTTAGCAAGAAGCTGGGGTTTGAGCCAGAGAAGGGAAGAGGCCTATAAGAAGTGCTTTATCATGTCTTCCCTTACTCAGCTGGCTCAGGTGTGAAAACTCCCCTCCATGGGGAAGGTGTTGGACATTCACACTAAGCCTGAAAGTATTCATCCCTTCTGGTGGGGTATAAGTAGCTCAGCTATGCTGACTTGAGAGGCAGCTGTCATGTCTTAGAAGGTGCCATAAACCATCCAAAACGCCCACCACAGACCAGTTTCAGAGGCCTTCCACCAAGGACTGCAGATGATCCACAGTGTTACATAGAGAGTGTTTATTTCCATCCCGCTCCCTGGGAGATACCTGAACATGAACATATGTTAATCCATTTAACTTTGTGCTTCATGAGTTTTTCCTATGGATTGAGGTTATGACCATCACTTTGACTGTGGACATCAAAATTGCTACAGTCTTGTTACTGGGTCCATGGGTGGTGATATGTTTCTACTCTTACCCTTTCTTTCTGTTTTTCTTCTCCTAACTTCTTCTTGAAATATATTTTAAAACAGATGAACAAATTCAGTCAAGGCCTTAGTAAATGCTCTGTATTGGGTTAAGTTAAAGCTGTCTGAGTTAAAGTTTGTGAGGTGCCTTAGTTTTTCTGGATTTTGCTTTCAAATTTGCCATGTACCTAATTCTTCTTTAATGTTCTGAAAGTTTGCAAGTAAAAGTCTGTAATTGAAGATTTTTGTTGTTTCTCCTGCACACTGCCCTAAAAGACTCAAACAAACTTTCCCTAAACCCACTGAACAGACCAGGGCGTAACAGGATTGAAAAGAAGGACCCTTTAAATTTGTCCCTGTGCTTATAAAAAGATTTATTGTTGGACATAGCAGTGCCATGTGCCTCCATGTACTTTGCTTTTAAAAGGGATACTCCCTCTCATTACTTATGCTGAGAATAAAGTAATTTATGTGTGCCCAGTACTTTGAAATCTTAAAAGAGTATGTATGTCTTCTGTGTTCTAGTTTCTTCGTCCTTTATAAATATGTGGTGGGGAGGTGCAGTCAGTTAACTTTGGTAAGTTCACTGGTTCACTGTCCTACAGGAATCTTGAAACATGGTTTGTACTAGAGAGATGGTAGTAAGTGAGTACAGGGGAAGACCTNCTTTTTTCTTTTTTAGCTTGTCGTTAGGGCAGGGTGTAAGCAAATAAGAGAAAATGGAGAATGTTTTGGTGGTAGAAGGTATTTTAATGGTAATGTCTGTGGTGGTTTAGACAAGCTAGAGTAAAAGAGCAGAAAGGAAGTGGGGAAAAAAAGTCACTGTGAGAGAAACAGTAACTTGTTGCAGTGTGCTCCTTACTTAGCACTTCTTTGGGAGCAGTCTTCTGTTAATGACACTGCAATTGATTAAAAATAAACCTCAGAGTTGTAAGAAGAAAACAAAAATCTTACAGTCTGTTTAGAAAATGGTGTTTTGGTTTTGTGAGATCTTTTTATTACTTAGCATTATGAAGCACAGCAGGTATCTCTCTTCCATACCTATCAGAAGCTGCATTTTTAAGCTGTCGTTACTGTTTAGTTTCTCCATTTCATTGCTTTTATGTGCTTAGCAAGGAAAGAATTGTCTTCAAATTATGAGTTGCATGTTTCACTTCCTCAAAAAAGCTGGAGAAGTTTATTGGTGAGTTATTAAAAATGGATTAAAAAGTGTGAGGTCAGTCCAACCTGACATCAGTTCTATGTTGCTAATTACAGAGAATAATTAGTTTGACTCCTTTACCATGGTGCATTGCTGAGGGACAATTTGGCAAGTTGTGACTTAGGAGGTTTGTATGCTAAGAGTATTTGTATCTATTTAGTATGTATAATAAGGTACCATTTTTACTTGTCAAGTAGTTGTTTTGCAGATGTTTAATGCAAATTCCATTAGAAGGGAGAAGAGAGTTATGACTGAAGTTCCGGATATGTGAGACTGAAATATTACTGGTTAATGTCTCAAATTTGCCAAAGGGTGCTTTGCTGATGATGTGGAAGATAACAGCCCAGGTGGAGAGGGCGTGAGCATCAGAGGATGACCACAACAAACCAGCCTGTGTTTAGCAAGAAGCTGGGGTTTGAGCCAGAGAAGGGAAGAGGCCTATAAGAAGTGCTTTATCATGTCTTCCCTTACTCAGCTGGCTCAGGTGTGAAAACTCCCCTCCATGGGGAAGGTGTTGGACATTCACACTAAGCCTGAAAGTATTCATCCCTTCTGGTGGGGTATAAGTAGCTCAGCTATGCTGACTTGAGAGGCAGCTGTCATGTCTTAGAAGGTGCCATAAACCATCCAAAACGCCCACCACAGACCAGTTTCAGAGGCCTTCCACCAAGGACTGCAGATGATCCACAGTGTTACATAGAGAGTGTTTATTTCCATCCCGCTCCCTGGGAGATACCTGAACATGAACATATGTTAATCCATTTAACTTTGTGCTTCATGAGTTTTTCCTATGGATTGAGGTTATGACCATCACTTTGACTGTGGACATCAAAATTGCTACAGTCTTGTTACTGGGTCCATGGGTGGTGATATGTTTCTACTCTTACCCTTTCTTTCTGTTTTTCTTCTCCTAACTTCTTCTTGAAATATATTTTAAAACAGATGAACAAATTCAGTCAAGGCCTTAGTAAATGCTCTGTATTGGGTTAAGTTAAAGCTGTCTGAGTTAAAGTTTGTGAGGTGCCTTAGTTTTTCTGGATTTTGCTTTCAAATTTGCCATGTACCTAATTCTTCTTTAATGTTCTGAAAGTTTGCAAGTAAAAGTCTGTAATTGAAGATTTTTGTTGTTTCTCCTGCACACTGCCCTAAAAGACTCAAACAAACTTTCCCTAAACCCACTGAACAGACCAGGGCGTAACAGGATTGAAAAGAAGGACCCTTTAAATTTGTCCCTGTGCTTATAAAAAGATTTATTGTTGGACATAGCAGTGCCATGTGCCTCCATGTACTTTGCTTTTAAAAGGGATACTCCCTCTCATTACTTATGCTGAGAATAAAGTAATTTATGTGTGCCCAGTACTTTGAAATCTTAAAAGAGTATGTATGTCTTCTGTGTTCTAGTTTCTTCGTCCTTTATAAATATGTGGTGGGGAGGTGCAGTCAGTTAACTTTGGTAAGTTCACTGGTTCACTGTCCTACAGGAATCTTGAAACATGGTTTGTACTAGAGAGATGGTAGTAAGTGAGTACAGGGGAAGACCTCAGGTGCTTTCTAACTTTTTGTGTATTCCAAAACAAAAATTGTTGCCAGTGCAAGCTCTAAGTCTGCCTGCATGCCTAGAGATATATGTTGCTAGATAAAAGTACTTCCAGTGATTACAGGTATCCATGTGCCTAACAAAACACAATTTCTCTGTGTTTGCAGAACTGGGATTCAAGTCTAATGTGCCCTTTGCATGCTAACATTTTGTTATTTTAATCTTCTAGACTGAATTTTTGCATTAGAATTTAGTACAGGAAAATCTATTACAAATGCTAAGGTTCCCTTGTTCCAAGCTCTTAAATGAAGCGAAGTAAACAGGCTTAATGTCTCTTTTAAGAATTTTTTTAAAGATTGGTGCCAGTTATGAGTAGTGTTTAACTTCAATATAAAGTACTTTAAAATTAACATTAACTAGACCTGTAGTTCTATAGATGCAGTTTTGTACTTTGTATTTCTTCACAGGAGAATGTTTCAGCATGTGTTGGTCTGTCTGTGACACCACAGTTGGATGTTTGGGGAAGAAACTCCCTGTTTCAGGTTTATAGAATTTTTAAAAAACCCACAAACAAATGAACAATGAATTGCCTTTTGTTTAAACATGTCAGCTGTACTGTAATCAGCCATCAGTATTTCCAGCCTTCTTTGTCTTGACAGGTGTGACAGCTTTAGAAAATCTGTTGGCACATATGCAGTACGNAGTTTGACTCCTTTACCATGGTGCATTGCTGAGGGACAATTTGGCAAGTTGTGACTTAGGAGGTTTGTATGCTAAGAGTATTTGTATCTATTTAGTATGTATAATAAGGTACCATTTTTACTTGTCAAGTAGTTGTTTTGCAGATGTTTAATGCAAATTCCATTAGAAGGGAGAAGAGAGTTATGACTGAAGTTCCGGATATGTGAGACTGAAATATTACTGGTTAATGTCTCAAATTTGCCAAAGGGTGCTTTGCTGATGATGTGGAAGATAACAGCCCAGGTGGAGAGGGCGTGAGCATCAGAGGATGACCACAACAAACCAGCCTGTGTTTAGCAAGAAGCTGGGGTTTGAGCCAGAGAAGGGAAGAGGCCTATAAGAAGTGCTTTATCATGTCTTCCCTTACTCAGCTGGCTCAGGTGTGAAAACTCCCCTCCATGGGGAAGGTGTTGGACATTCACACTAAGCCTGAAAGTATTCATCCCTTCTGGTGGGGTATAAGTAGCTCAGCTATGCTGACTTGAGAGGCAGCTGTCATGTCTTAGAAGGTGCCATAAACCATCCAAAACGCCCACCACAGACCAGTTTCAGAGGCCTTCCACCAAGGACTGCAGATGATCCACAGTGTTACATAGAGAGTGTTTATTTCCATCCCGCTCCCTGGGAGATACCTGAACATGAACATATGTTAATCCATTTAACTTTGTGCTTCATGAGTTTTTCCTATGGATTGAGGTTATGACCATCACTTTGACTGTGGACATCAAAATTGCTACAGTCTTGTTACTGGGTCCATGGGTGGTGATATGTTTCTACTCTTACCCTTTCTTTCTGTTTTTCTTCTCCTAACTTCTTCTTGAAATATATTTTAAAACAGATGAACAAATTCAGTCAAGGCCTTAGTAAATGCTCTGTATTGGGTTAAGTTAAAGCTGTCTGAGTTAAAGTTTGTGAGGTGCCTTAGTTTTTCTGGATTTTGCTTTCAAATTTGCCATGTACCTAATTCTTCTTTAATGTTCTGAAAGTTTGCAAGTAAAAGTCTGTAATTGAAGATTTTTGTTGTTTCTCCTGCACACTGCCCTAAAAGACTCAAACAAACTTTCCCTAAACCCACTGAACAGACCAGGGCGTAACAGGATTGAAAAGAAGGACCCTTTAAATTTGTCCCTGTGCTTATAAAAAGATTTATTGTTGGACATAGCAGTGCCATGTGCCTCCATGTACTTTGCTTTTAAAAGGGATACTCCCTCTCATTACTTATGCTGAGAATAAAGTAATTTATGTGTGCCCAGTACTTTGAAATCTTAAAAGAGTATGTATGTCTTCTGTGTTCTAGTTTCTTCGTCCTTTATAAATATGTGGTGGGGAGGTGCAGTCAGTTAACTTTGGTAAGTTCACTGGTTCACTGTCCTACAGGAATCTTGAAACATGGTTTGTACTAGAGAGATGGTAGTAAGTGAGTACAGGGGAAGACCTCAGGTGCTTTCTAACTTTTTGTGTATTCCAAAACAAAAATTGTTGCCAGTGCAAGCTCTAAGTCTGCCTGCATGCCTAGAGATATATGTTGCTAGATAAAAGTACTTCCAGTGATTACAGGTATCCATGTGCCTAACAAAACACAATTTCTCTGTGTTTGCAGAACTGGGATTCAAGTCTAATGTGCCCTTTGCATGCTAACATTTTGTTATTTTAATCTTCTAGACTGAATTTTTGCATTAGAATTTAGTACAGGAAAATCTATTACAAATGCTAAGGTTCCCTTGTTCCAAGCTCTTAAATGAAGCGAAGTAAACAGGCTTAATGTCTCTTTTAAGAATTTTTTTAAAGATTGGTGCCAGTTATGAGTAGTGTTTAACTTCAATATAAAGTACTTTAAAATTAACATTAACTAGACCTGTAGTTCTATAGATGCAGTTTTGTACTTTGTATTTCTTCACAGGAGAATGTTTCAGCATGTGTTGGTCTGTCTGTGACACCACAGTTGGATGTTTGGGGAAGAAACTCCCTGTTTCAGGTTTATAGAATTTTTAAAAAACCCACAAACAAATGAACAATGAATTGCCTTTTGTTTAAACATGTCAGCTGTACTGTAATCAGCCATCAGTATTTCCAGCCTTCTTTGTCTTGACAGGTGTGACAGCTTTAGAAAATCTGTTGGCACATATGCAGTACGTTAGTATGAAAGACACATGCAACACACAAATGCTTATTTCCTCCTTTTCCCTGTCTTCTGCTATCTTCTCATTTCCTCTTTTAATATTTCTTACTCTTCCTTTTGTTGGCCATTTCCTCCTCTTACATTAAACACTAAAAATCAGTGGATTGTGGTTCTAGCCTCCACAGTTGTTAGTGTGCAGTTCTGTCTTGTGTTTTTGTCTTCTATGTGAGAAAGCCAGTGAGAAGGGTCAGTATGCCTGTCTTCCATCCTGTTTTGTCATCTCTTGATCTTTTTTTTCTTTTCTTTTTTTTTCTTCTTTTATTTTTCATTGTTGTTGTTTGGCTTCTCCACAGCTGCAGTTCACATGTTTCATGCTGAAGCTCTTTGGTCCAGGATCCATTACTGTCTGCTGTCCTTGTTTATCATCTCTGTATGGGTAGTAAACATAACTCAGGCTTCATTCTTCATAGCAGTTGCCACAGTTGCAAGTATTTAGTTTCTGGGGCAAAGGTTTGAGAAGTGTTGGACCTTTTATGCATAGGAAATGGCTGCTGTGTGAGAGAGAGAACCAAGCAATAAAGCCAAATTGAAGTTCTGTCATGTTATTAAAAATTAAGAACTGGGGGGAGCAATTACACATTGGAAAAATAATATGTACAGTATCTACGTGCACTTGGCAATGTGTTTACACAGATTCATTTTATGTTTGTAGTTTTGCATACACTTAGTCACAAAAAAGCTTGAGGATAGAGGACTACAGAAATGTTTTGCTTAATGGTTACACCTTGGCAAGTCTGCCTTGGCATTGCTGTTGCTAGGGAATATCCAGAGGCATTTGAAAATATAATTTAAGAGCCACCCCAAGGGATGCTGCAAAATGTCACTTGGGTACCACCCTCCTTTCTCAAGGTGGTCAGCATATTCATTCACCTCCAACATGTCATTTCTAAGGCCCTTAAGATAACTTTCTAAAATTATCGCCTTTGTGGGTAGGATTTTAGATGCTGGGGCTATAAAGATTACCTCTAGCAAAGAAAAAAATTGAGAAAAAATTCTAGAGATGATGGTTCTTAATAAAAAAAGGCAAAGGCTTATTCTTGAGACCTACTCTGTCTTTACTCGCTTAGCTCCATTTAATAAACTACACAAAACATTGTATGTGTACACTTTATTGTATAGTATAGCATTTGGTAGTAAGTTCATTGAGTACACAAAATAGTCTAGGCCTAGTGACCTAAGTAACACATTGTCCTGATGTGCTTCAGTCACACATTAATCTATACAAACATGTAGTGTAAGAACCTGTGTGTAACCTACACTTGCATGCTTAAAACACTTAAAAGTAAATAAACCTACATACTTAAGACTTCAGATCCTTAAAAGTAAACAATGCAGAACAGTCTGAATAATATGTTTCTCTGTTAAGTCCAATAGACTCCAGTAGTTCAGCTAATTAAATTATGTAACATGCATGTTTCTCTGTATTTGTACTTTCTGTTCATGCTCTTGAAATGTAACCTCTCTGCATTAAGGTTACCTTGTCTTGGCTTGAATGCTGCTGACAGTGTCTTCCAAAGTGCCCTATTAAAACAACTGTTAGCCATTTTCTGGAATTGCAAACCCTATACCTCATTTTAAGCATCTGAATAGAAAAGGACATCAATTGTACATTAAACAAGACTTTGTGACCATTTGTCATTTTTTTAGTGAGTTCTGTGCTATTGCATTATTTCCCTAATCATGACTGCAAGTAAGTATAAGAACATGGTGGTGACATTGGTCATTGGTTTGTTTCTTTCTTCTTTCCTTAATTCTTTGTCATTTGACAGATTGGATGTTAGTAATAAAAGTACGTACAGCATGTATGAGTGTGTGAGAGTATATATGAGTGAAACTACTCTTTTCCTCAGAAATCAGTGACAGCACTTCTGTTTCACAGTGAGCTATAAAGACCATGTTAAGTGTGGCAGAAGAAGCTACTTACATATAACTGATCAGGTGGCCAGTTTCCTTCATAACTCATGTTGCTGGGTTTTCTAACTCAGCCTGCTGAGTCTTTCCATCATGGTTTTTCTTTGATAGAGCCATAGCACAAATTCATTCAGCAACTGGCATTAAGCATGAAGAAAAGGAATGTATTTGGTTTAAAGGCTGCATTTAAAGGCATGATACTGGTACTGATTTAATTGGGGTTTTTTTGTTTTGTTCTGTTTTAGGGCAGGTTAAAGTATTCAGGGCCCTGTATACGTTTGAGCCCAGAACGGTAAGTATGTCTAGACTTCAGTGGTTTGAGACTCTTACTTTTAACCTTGTCTATAATGTTTCTTCAATTCTGCTAGTATTGGCATATTAGACTTACTGTACTAAATTTTTAATAAAGCCTGTTGATGGACAGTCATTCTTAATGTGAATAAAACTGTCTGATCAGTCTATTTTAAGAACAGCTCTGTTTAAAAGCAGTGTGCTTTCTTCTCCATTATCAGTTACCTACGATCAAAGATCAGAAATCTTAAATAATTTGTTTTTTCTTCCAAAGACAACAATGGTAATTGAGACCTAAGAGATCTGGTGAACTGGGACCAACCAAAACGGGTATGAAGTTAATAAACATAAGATATATTTCACTGCTTCCTTTGCACAGCACTTTGTTGGAAAGGCCACAGTCTTTCTGTGTTGGTAGGAAAGTTACTGATCCAAAAAGTTAACTGTAAGCAAGTCAAACTATGGGCTGTCAGGCTGTTGTCTAGGTGACAGAGAATTTGATTTATCATTCTTTTGAATGAATAGGTGAATGTAGTCTTACTTACCCAGGTATTTGTTTTTCCTACATATACACATTCAGATATATTTGTTTACCTTTCTTTTTTTTTTTTTTTAAGCCAGATGAACTGTACTTTGAAGAAGGGGATATCATTTACATCTCGGACATGGTGAGTCTAAGACATCCCACACAGACTGAATACTTCTAAAATGCAAGATGTCCCATCTAAAATATTTTCCCTTTTCTCTGCAGAGTGATACAAATTGGTGGAAAGGAACATGCAAAGGGAGAACTGGACTAATTCCAAGCAACTATGGTAAAGTCTAGAATATTTTTTTTTGTAAGATTATTCACAATCAAAGGAAATTGCTAAATAAAAAGATATCATTTCAGAAACAGATCATAGTACTGGTACTTAACAGTACTCCACCCATATATTTCAGAATTCATCCATCTGAAGTATCCGTTACCACTGTACAACATCAGTGCCTGTCTTGTGTTTTTATAACCTAGAGGCAGCTTGAGTTTGCTGAGTATTCATGTTTCTGGTTATGCACTTAACAGATACTGAGATACTCTAAGTTTTGAGGGGAAGAACACTTGTATCTGAAGGATGGGGTTTGGTTTGCCTTTTGTTGTTTTTTAGTGAATATATTCAGCCACAGAAAACAGTGTTTTCTTGGGGATTGCACCATGTTAAATATCCCATATGTGTTTGGACTGAATAGGAACTGCATTTTCAGATTCAGCTAAAATCACTTTTAAAAGCCATGAGTAGAGGCGACACAACATAATTCCTCCAAATTCTGCCCGGAATTGTAGGCAGAGTAGCAGTGTCACGTGACAGATTGCATCACAGCTGCCAATATGACTGAAGTTGCTTCATGTTGTCCCATCTTCAGTAGGAGACATTATGGTAACAATGCTATATTTCCCTATCCTGTAGTTAGTAGAAATAAATTAATAGAAACCTGTGGGGTAGTCATTGAGACCACATCAAATTTCATTTTAGTTTGTGACTTCCAAACTGACTCTACTTTTGCTGTGCCAGAGATCAGAGGTCATGCACTGTTAATAAGCAAGAAGACTAGTTTATACATGCTACATATCTACATTCCATTTTCTACTGAATATTGAAGTGTATTCTATTTAAAATAAACCAAACAACCTATTAATTCATGTTCCCATTGAGATTATTTGTAAATCTTCAATTTTTAGACCAGGGTAGGAGGGGTGGTGTTGCTGTCCACACATTTGCAATAATTCCATGTATAAGCGAAACAGAAGCTTTTGCAGACCTTAAGAACAAAGAGTACTAGGAACACATCTTCTGATTTAGACACAAATGGTGCAGTGTGGTGCTGTTTGAAGTTTTCACAAGCTTTTATCTGAATTAGTTTCCCATGCACTGGAAATTAAAGTGCATCTCACTAGTCTGTCACTCACAAATCTCTTTTCATTTTAGAATCAGATATGTTTTGTTTCCACACAGGTGTCAAGTACATGTTTCAGAAGTAGTTAGAATTTACTCTTTCGTTTCAGTGGCAGAGCAAGCAGAGTCTATTGATAATCCACTGCACGACGCTGCCAAACGAGGTATGTTTGGTGTTTTAGTTGTGTGATGCTAAAGGATTATTTGCTTGTCTTGTGCTATAATAATAATAATATATTGGGAATGAAGAGGTTCTGCCTGTTTTGGTTGTTTTGTTTATTGAGCAAGTTACCTGGTAAGTTTTACAGCTTTGGAAGGGTGAGATACTACCTGGTAGAACTGCCATTCTGTCTATACACAGAAAAAGTGTGGTACCATCCATTTAGCTATACAGTGATATTAAGGTCTTCTGGGAATGGAAGGAAAGATATTTGGTATGACTTTGGTATGACTGGTTGTTCAATGAATTATAAATGTTACTGCTAATCACTTCCTCTCTTCATAAGTTCATGGGAGGACTGACACCATTCAGAAAGGACTATTTACCTTTAATGGTTCTTTTAACTTTTCTGTGAAAAAAAGATAATCAAAACTGATTTTGTCTTTCAGGCAACCTAAGCTGGTTGAGAGAGTGTTTGGATAATCGAGTTGGTGTCAATGGCTTAGACAAAGCTGGAAACACAGCTCTGTATTGGGCATGCCATGGAGGCCATAAAGGTATCAGAGACTTAATTTGAAATTACTGTTCTATGGTTTTCTTGGTATGCTTGTTAGGCTGATTGATAAAATTGCTGTGCTAAATAATAAAGCCGGGGTTTTTTCAATGTAATTCTGGTTTTTTTTAATAAAAATCAGGCTAGGAGGGAGGTTCAGCACCATCAAATGCTGTGTGTTTTGCTGTTACTGTTGAAGCAGGCATGCTAATTAGTGTAACTTAGAGGTAAGAGTGGAAGATCAAAAAGAAGTGTGGTATTATTTTGGGTACTTCATGAAGAAGCATTTTTTTGTGACTAATGGTTGTTTGCCCATTGCAGTCTGACAGATTTTCATTAGCTGATTTGATTGGTCATTCATTGAATCTTAGCTACAGTGAAAACAAAAAAAAGCATTATTCTTTTCCACTAAATTCTTATCATCTGACCTGTTTTCTGCAGATGTTGTAGATGTCCTTCTTACCCAGGCAAACCTAGAGTTAAACCAACAGGTAGGTTAAACCAACAGACCCTTAGAGCAGAGGTGTGATGTTACTCAGCCTTAGTAGAAGCTGAAAGGTTTTTTGCTGCATTTTAATCCTGTTGCTTTTCCCTCTAACTCCACAGAACAAATTGGGAGACACAGCTTTGCATGCTGCTGCATGGAAGGGTTATGCAGATATTGTAGAGATGCTACTGGAAAAGGGTAAAGATCTTCACTAAGGTTTCAACAATCCATGTGCAGACTAGATTCCTGAATGTTTTTGAATTTGTAATTCTTAAGTGTTTCCATAAAACTTGGCTACAGTCGTTAACCAGCTCACCTGCCTGACTTGCAGGAAAAGTCTTGCAGAAAATTCTGGCAGCTGTTTGGAAGGTGTACATCTCACCTGCTCAAGATAATTTCATCCTGCTTTACAGACAAAATTAGGCACTTAAACCCCGGAACAGCAATGACATCTGGTTCTTTAAAAGGAAGAGCAGCCAGCAAGTTCCCTAATCAGCTATAGAGTATCCATAGCTTTTGGTGTGCTTCAGAGCAGTCAGTAGGTCACATTCTGTCCATTACTGTTCTACCTACACTAGTGAAATTCATATCATAATGGCATTGGTTGAGAAGTAACTGGGATACTGATTCATGATGCATATTTTCTTCATGAAGGGGCAAGAACAGATCTGAAAAACAATGAGAAGAAACTGGCTTTAGATATGGCAACGAATGCAGCTTGTGCTTCCTTGCTTAAGAAGAAACAGAGTGCAGGTATTTCTGATTTTGCTTCTCTCATAATTTTACTTTTGGAGGGCTCTTAATATTTTAACCAAATACCAATATACTGATAGCCATATCAGTGGCTATTTTGGAGGTACATGGGCTAAGCGTTGTGTTTGGAAGGGCTTGCTTGAGAGGGTTAGTTTAGAGCTATGGTATGAACATGATTTATCATATGCTGTGCTGCTGACTCCACACAAAATGCCACCTTGCGTCAGCAAGTGGCAAAAGCATTCAGAAGGTGTGAAAATAGTTAGGGAAGAGATGGAAATAGAAGAGAGGCGCTTCAGACAGAATGAAAGCAAAGATGGAAGCTATTTTAAAAGTAGCATACCACAAGGGACAGAGTATAAGAATAAAACAATGTGCTATCTTCCTCCATATGCTTGTCTGTTCCTCCAAACTTAAGCCAAATGAACACCAACATACGAGCCTCCTTTTCTTACTGCTAATTTTTTTTACTTTCTTATTTCTGTGTCTCTGAGTGACTGTCTAATATAGAAATAAAGAAAGAATGCTTTCAGGTGTTTATCAGAATAGTCTCATTGCCTCCCACCGTGTTCATCTCTCCTAATAGCATAGTGTCCATGTTCCAAAGAGTTAAAGAGGCTATTTTAAGAAGCTGAACAAAGACTGAATTGTTCAGTATTGTGCAACTACTATCGCCTGTAGCTTTCAGGAGGCTGAAGTTAGGGTGGAAACTCTTAAGTGAAACAAGAAATTACTTAAAAACACAGGCAGAGTTGCAGTCGGTTTTGGTGGGCTCTGCAGTGTAGCAATTGCATCATAACAGGACTAGTGAGAACAGAGGGAATGCTAACCTGTAGGAGCCTAGAAGTTATGGTAACTAAGTGGAGGAATAGCTGACTGCAGCTTAAGAAGGCCAAGAAGAACAGTTGCAGCAAAAATATTGTCCTGCTCTTTGGTAGAGGTAAAATCAGGATTTCCCAGAAAACTGGCAAATTTTTTCTCCCAATCTTGGCTCTTAAGAAAGCAGTTGTAAAAAAGGGCAGAAGTTGTTCTCTATGTGTGTGTATACATACATATAT
>VZTZ01026662.1:0-15191 GCA_013400955.1 Drymodes brunneopygia
AAGAAGTGAGTCTCACACATTCCATAAAGTGGAAGAGAACAAAATGAGGTGCTGATAATTCCTAGGGTTTTATTGCAAACCAGCAGAAGGCAGATGGGATTAATGTGGTCTCCAGTTTACACCCTTGTTTAAGCACCCAAGGAACTCATGGCCCTTAGAAGGTGTCCCTTTCCCAGCCCTCCAGTACCCAGTTCAGGGCCTGACCCAGCTAATATATACTGCCAGTTACTTACTGTGTTGTGTCACCACTTTTCAGATATGGAGAAAAATAAATAGCCTTTGCAGACATACACCAGAAGTATGGTATTTTTAAGCTGGTACTTTCATTTCCACACATCTCACCTATAGTCTGCAAAAAACGGCAGAGTGAAGGCATGGAAGTGGCAATAACTGATCTATAACATAAAAAACAAAAGCTGATTTACCTAGATGACCCTGAATGAACACAATGTGCATGTTTGTACTAGGTGTTTTCTTACTAAAACACCTGGCAATAAGACTGTACCGCTGTGAGTGGTCCCCTTGCCATATAAAGCTTTATGGCCATTCCATTTGAGTGTTCTTAAGAGAAATCTGAGCAGGCAATGGTAGCAGGGCACTTTCTGTACCTTATATTTACAATAGATTGTCTCACCACAAGTGGGGCACAGTGGGGCACACTGCTGGGAAACAGCTAGAGAGGAATGCCAGGTGAATCCAAACTGGCAGCATGTGAGAGTGAAGAGAGTGCTGGTGTGGAAGGAGCTCTTCACCATGTTGCACTCAGATTTTGTCTTTGGAAAGCTGGGTATGTCCATCCGTACCAGAGAGTGAGGAGAGCAGCAGGAAAAGGGAGTGTTTGCAGCAGATGCACAAGTCAGGCAGTCGCTCAGGAGCCGGCAGTGCAGCATCCCTGACCAGCCCTGTTCAGCCAGTAGAGGTCTGTAGAGTTGGCACAGCCGGAGCCTGCAGCTGCGGGCTGGGAGGGCTCAGGGTAGGTGGCAGACTACATCTTCCTGTCACAAGGCACCTTAACTGGGCAGAACTGAGGGTCTCTTGGAGCTGAAGGCACACCAGAGCTCTGGCCCTGTGCACTGTGGTTAATGGGGCATAGAACAGTGGGGCTAACAGAGGGTAAATATTGAGAGCAAGATTTGTGGCTGGCAGGGATCTCTTGCTAATATTGGGAGTACAGGTGCATCATTGCATGGTCACAGTTTGCAGATGCCTGGCCAAAATGGGTTTTTAAACATAGTTAAAAGGTTTTGCAGAGCTCTGGAACCCTAATTGCAAGGTCACAAGTGACCATGGAAAGTGCACTGAGGCATTGCAAAATACTGCCTTCAAGGGTCAGAATGGAGTCACGGGAAGAGGGTGTGTGGCACCCAAACACACAGTACTGACAAGGTATCAGAACCTTCCCCAGCAGCCAAGGGAAGGCAACTTGGGCATTTTCAATGAGACTCAAAGACACCCTCTCTAAGCTGTAAGAGACCAACCAAACTCTGAGAAACCCACAGGGATCAGGGAAGTTATCCTCTGGCCTCCAGTGACTTATTTCTGCATGGCACATGATGCAGCCCGTCAATCAGGTAACACTTATTCAGTGCCAGCGTGCAGAGCCAGGAAGGGCATCTCTCTGAAAGTCACTGCTCATGTTTCAGCTTCAGCCTGCAGCTCCGCACAGGGAGCATTACTGCAGAGCAGCAGGCACAGGGAGAAAACAAACACCATCATTCCCCTCAGTACCAGATTCCCACCCCAGGACCCTCTTCTGCTGTGCTCCCTGGCCACGAGCTGGATTGCTGGGCTGCAGCTGCAGCACCAGGAGGAATTCCTCAGTGACAAAAGACAGGCTAGCACTCTGTGGGAGACAGCAAGTTGCATCTCTCCCCAACCCACTATCACAAAACTGGCTGAAAATAGCTGAACCAGAAGGCTGCAGAGCAGCCACCCTCCAACTGGTGCTTTGAAGGCACAGAAAAGCTTTCTGCTTTTTCTCAGTCCCCTTTGCTTTCGGGAACACCTGTACACCTGCTTCAGCAGTGGTAGGGTCCTTGGCAGCACTGCAGCCCTCGGGGGGCAGGAATCAGCTCCAGAGCTCCAANTATATTTACTTTGTAAAGGATTTGTCACTGTCTACCTCTGCTTCTCTTTCACTTTTGTTTCATTGCTTCAGATCCTGTTCCCTCCTTCCTAAGTAATTAACTGCAGCTCTCCAGCCTTTCTGAGTCATGTTCTGGAGAGGCAAAGGCACTCAAGGCACTGCTAGGCAGCCACACAGGATGGATACCTCAGGAGAAGACAGCACCCCAGAACTGCAGAGATCAGCCACTTCCCAGAGGGGTGGATGCCATTCTCTGTATCTTTCTAAGTGGATTTGTACACTTCCATAAACACCATCTTTGTTTTAACACTGTTAGTCCAGCCATTCCCCTGTCACCATAGTCCTGCAGCAGGTGATGCCACAGGGTTGCAGCTGTCAAATGAAAGAGAACCCCTCTTCATGCAGGCACATGTCTGCCTTCAGGGTGCTGAGCAGCCTCACCTGTAATTTTGCANACCTGATGGGGAATGTGAGAGACAGAGAAAAAGGATGAACTCTGCAGTGGGCAGTTGCAGAGCCTGACCAAGAATGGATGGCCCGTCCCTGGAAGTGTNTTCATGCAGGCACATGTCTGCCTTCAGGGTGCTGAGCAGCCTCACCTGTAATTTTGCAGAGCTGAATGATTAGGTCCAAAATGCCTTTGCACTGACCTGTGCAGTATTTGATGCTCACATCTTGTGTTCTCCTTTTGTCCTCAGCTTTAGTTTTATATAAAAAGCATTGCTAAACAGTTGCAGCATGTAATTTCCTGTAACCTGGATGGAGTATGTTCTTTGCTAGTAGTACAAAGAACAACTGGTGAAGAGACATGGAGATAATTTTTTTATTTCTCAGCTAGCTTTCCTACTTACATAATTGCACTGACTCCAACAGTTACATTTGTGTAAGTCAGGATCAGAGGAATTCAGGGTTAGGGATCCATTCCCTCTCTTCTCTCCCAGTTCATACTGTATGGTCTCTGCAGCTGCCCTCTGCAGAATCCCCCTGTTTCTCTGTCCATCATGTTCTCCATCAGGTATTGTTTATCCACTGTAGGTTACATCAGGTTTGTACAGTGCGTGGAGATCCTCTGTTGATGGAGGCTGTGCTACCATTAAGGACAAACACCACTCTGCAGCCCTTCCCTCCACCCTGCTGTCACTTAGCACGTGTGGGATGTGCCCAAGAGAACGGCACAGCTCCTCCACTGCCCCAGACGGAGCCCTGAAGAGGCAGAACTGAAGAGACTCTTCTGGGCTGCAGACCCGCACTGCTGGAGCTGACTGCTTGTCGGAACAGAGGTGTTACCACAGCATGGCGCTGTGCGTCCTGCGGGCACTCCACTCCTCCTCTCTCAGCTGCACAGGGTTTGCACTGAGGGCACAGAAGAACTAAGAGAAAATAAGAAGGGTTGGTCTTTACCTGGTGCTTCACTGGGTTCAAAAGCTTTCGGCATGAGTTCATTTTTTGCCCCTTCATCCGTGTCTCAACTAAAGGATTCAAGATCCCCACACTGGTATTTTCACACACAACGCAGATATCTTCATAAAAAGGAGAGCAGCTCTGCCATTGAGGACTGTCTCAGTGCCCAGACTTTTTGCTTGCCTGATGTGAGACACAGATTTCCCATTCCTTTAGGGAATAGTTAAAGCATGCTTTTTCTGATATTTTCCTGTGGGACCATGAGGACTGCTCAGGAGATGAGAGTATTGTTAAGCAGTCACATGAGTCTTTTGAATAAGCCCATAAGGAATTCACCCTTCTGGTCATAATTAAGTGTATTATATCTTCATTACTGCTGTGCTGTGGGGTTTTCAACAGGCCACTGTCACTGACACAGGACTCGCTCTCCAAATTGTTATGAATGCCATAAAGAGAAGGTTTTTTGCATGGCTTCTGCTGGAATTTTCCAAGCTCAAGTAACTGCTCAGGATATGATCAGCTCTCCAATTCTAATGTTCAGTTAAAAATTCATCCACCATAGAGGATGTTTACAAAGTAAAGGGAGATATGATCTTTGCCAGCTATGATTTACAATAGATACAGTACAATAAATAGGTACTTCTTGGCATGAACTCCAAGGCTGGACCAAGAAAAGCAGAAGGGGTGGGGTTTTAGTTCTGCTTTGGTTGGTTGGTTTGGGGTTTTTCTGGGTTTGGGGATTTTTGTTTGGGGTTTTTTTTGTTTGTTTGTGTTTTTTGTATTTTTTTGTGTTTAATGAATACCTCATTACTTCCACACTTTGTCTTCATATTCCAGGTCAGTAGCTGGTGGTGATGTTTGAGAACAACCTTGAAGGATGAACCTTTATGCTCTTTGGACCATAGAGGAACTCACTTTTGATCTCTTTAAACCTACTTGCTCACACTTTCTTGCAGAAAATTCCTACTAGTTCCAGAATGACATGCCTGCCAGACTCTGAATGTCATCATATGGAGATCTGCTCCCACACAGAAGGGTGCAGAAAAGATGATGTGCTAATGAGCTACCTTCTTATCCCTGCTGTCAGTTCAGTGACTCTCCCTCCTCCTTCTCCCTTCCCCTGAACTGCAAATGTAATTGCTTTCCAGCAGCACTGCGAACAGCCCGGTCCATCTGCAACCCTGGAATCCCTCCAGAGAGCAAAGTCTTGGCTTTTTGCTTCAAATTATCTTGTCTTTTCTTTAGAGGAGAAGGAAGGAAATACCAACCAGGGCACTGATGCAGCCAGACTGAGCAGTTGAAATGAGGCCAGCATCCCTTTTGCCATCAGACTGTCCCCCTGCCAGTGCCCAGCAGGCCAGTGCAAGCCTGTTGCCTGACTACCCTGTCACCAGCACTGTTGTTCTGCTTGGCAGTGCTGCCTGTGCCCCTGAGCCCACTCCCCTTGTGCATTTCTCAACACATTACCTAGCACCCCACAAGCAATATAATACCTAATACAGAATGTTAGCCCAACACTTCACTCCTCTCCCATGTTCTGCAAGGATCTTCACCATTTCTGCATGCACAGGGCTTGGGAGCAGGCAAATGGGATATTTGACACTGCTCACACTGGTTGCCAATTTAACTTGGGGCAAGCCACTTTCCCCTCCCACTCTTCCTAGGTGTAAAGTAGGGCTAGTAGTCATTCATCTGCCTGCAAGAGGGATAGTTAGACTCAATTAACTGGTGTAAAAAGAGTTCTGTGCATTACTAGAGAACACTGATGCAACATCTGAGCCTGCTCAGGCAAGAGGTATGCTCAGGCTAAAGCACTGAACAGTGCAAGGTCAACACAAACTTTGATGATACTTGTGGTTTAGCAAAGCCATAAAATAATTTCAGATGTCATGGTCATCAGCATCTTTCTTTCACATCACCTTTCCATATGCAGATTAGAGCTTGCTAAGAGGCACATGATGTGATTCTTGAGGCTGTCCTGTGCAGGGCCAGGAGCTCAACTCTGATGATCCTGTGGGTTCCTTCTGAACCAGAGTATTCTGTGATTCCGAGTGGTCCTGCTTAGGGCCCTTGGAAATGAGGAGAATGGGAGGTCAGCAGAGGGAAAAAACCTGCATGGGAAGAGAAATTTGTCTGCTCAGTCTTCTTAAGGGGATCCACAGGTACAATATTTGTCAAATAACATTATCTAAGTGGTTGCTTTAATTTCTCTCATACAGAGGCAACATACCAGGAAAAAGATTTGTCAATAAAAATTTGAAAAAAAACAATGATGCTTTCAAACTGTGTTGTTCCCCAGCTCCCTTGTTTATGAAATCTATGCCAGCCTTTTACAGCTTTTTCAGTTTAATGGGTCATATTGAGAGCTCAGATCTGTTTCCTGCCCTGCCTTTGTTTCTCAGTTTCCCATTTGTAGCTGTTTTTTGACTAGCCTGGTCACAATGCATGAAATCAATTGTTTTCAAATCCAGTGCACTATGTTCCCAACAAACACACAGAAAAACTGGGGGATTCAGCTTGTAACTATTTTGATCTGATACCTTCTGGGAAAAGCCACATGTAGCCACCAGCTGGCCTTCCCACATGGATTTCTCCCACTGAAAGATCTTCAGATGCTCTTTAATGCTAATGCTCAGCCTTATGATGCAATCTTTGCTACATATATCACGGATGCTGTAACATGCCACAATGACCCTTCTACTCAGGTGCTGAGTCCTCTTCAGGGCACGTTCCACCATGAGCAATGCATAAAACGTGAAGTTGTTGCACAATCACATCATGACACCTTCTTTCCATTACCTCCAGCACAGCACCTTGCAATTCCTCTTTAATTGCTCTCATTATCTTCCTCTACCACATATATCTCTAAAGAGCAGCCAAAAATAGCTCAAAGAAAACAGGCCAGTTCTGTCACAGGAAAGTGGCTGAAATTTATCTGAGGAGTTCCCTCTCAGGCTCAAGGCTCCACAGAGGATGCTATGGAGTCTAGCTTTGACTTTTCTTTGGTGCATAACCCAATGTTATGACAGAACTAAAAGACCTCACACATGCTGATGTTTGAAAGAAGACACATGGCAAAGCTATATTTATGTTCAACATACACCAAGTCACCCTGGCTTGAAGGGAGGAAGAGAGGAGACAGTTCTTGGCTCAGATTTGGTCTCCCATGTTTGTATTGCTCGACTGCAAAGAAGTAGAGCTTTGTTAGATGAATAGAGCCTGAATAGATAAACATGAGCTTTGTTAGATGAATAGAGACTGCTTCAGCTCCACTGCCACAGCTTGGTGCCATTCCATCACCTGGCAGTGAAATCTAAATCCTCTCTGCTGCTGCATTTAACCTGCCTATCCTTGTAGCCACCCAAAACTGCTCTTTCATGGACAAGCCCTTGGCACACAGTAGTTGTCTGCTCCCCTTCACTTTGTCTGCTCACCCATAGAAATCCAAGGGCTAAGAAATCCTAAGGCTCTACTGTGGTGCTTTGCAGTACAGGGAAAAAATTTTGTCAAGCCAGTTTAAAGAGGCAGCTAAGGGAAAAGAGGAGGTGAATGTGCACTCCAAGGTACTGTGTCATCAGATGTTATCTTAACCTACTGAAGAGCAGTTTGCTTGTCCTGCCTGTTTAGGATAAAATATATGCACACAACTCTGCCAGCAGGTCTGGAGAAGCAACAAGTAAAGCTGGGGCTTTCCCACCATCTGGATCTAGAAGAGAACAGCCCTTGTCCAAGGAAACTTCGTGTTAGAGGCTCCCACTTCAGCACAGAAGGTAATGGAGTGGGGGATAGGAGAAGAATAAGTGATGGTGATTCAACTAGAGATGCAGCATGAAACAGTCCTTGGGCAATATTTTGATCACCACAGCCATCTTCAGGATTGGAGAGAAAAGGCACTGGCAGATTTGGAGGGATTCTTCCTACCTCTGACTCTGAAGACCTCTCTTATGCATAGGCTCAGACTCAAAGGAATCACTGACTGCTTCATCTTAAGCACATGATTAAGTTCAGCATCAAGTGATTTAAACACATTCTTATCAATCTTCAGTCAGGAACCTCTGATCCTTATTTTCTTGTCTAAGCCTTAAGACATAAAGGGGTCTGATCACAACATTATACACGCAGATGGTCGGTCTGTGAGAGGGCAGCACTGTGACTGCCCATTCCACAGTCTGAGGCAGTGTGACATGGAATAAAGGCTTTGGCATTAGCCTGAAGTGATAGACTTTAGGAATAAACTTCTGCCAACCAAGATCCTAGAGAGAACACTACTGTCCTTTAACCCTGCACCCACCTCTGCATGAAGCCTCTCTCCTCCAGACAGTGCCCAGGTGCTCCAGCTGATGCTGCAAGCTACCTGTTGCTAGGCTGGGGTCTTGGCAGATTACAGCCAAGTGCTGTGGGATTGGAGGTTGAGATTAGAGAGGGCAATTTTAAAAAGAGAAAATTATTATCCTAAAGAATCATTAACCTCTTAAAGGCTGTAAGGCAACAGCCTTCCTATCTTAGCTGGCACAGATTTCCTACAATGGGACACAACCAGAAAAGATTAAAATAATAGAATAAAAAACCACTCACTGTTCCACAACATGACATGTATGTGTAAAATTGAGAATAGGCTGCACATGTCCCAGCACTGCTGATAGCAATGACACATTCATCAGAAACTGGAACACAAGCAGCTGTACAGACACTTTGTTATAATGGTCTGGAGGTTCTGGGGTAACACCTTGTTTATTTTCTTACTGAAAAGATGTACTCAAGGAACTGTTTCTGTCCAAAACACATAGATAACAGGACAGTCTTTCCTCAACAATGCAATCTGTACCAAGGTGGGATTCACACATCTGTGAGGATTTGAAATACATGTGTTAGCTGAGAGTCCTGAAATCTTATACCGAGGATACCATCAAGGGAACATTTTGAGGCTTTTCCTTGAAATGAGGGGAGGGAAATACCTATCAAAAAATGCTGACATTGTCAGCTGTTGTCCTGGCACCAGTGTAGCGCTCCCACCTGACGAGGATCTGTCTGTGTGCTCTTTAGCCTGATGTAACCTCAGGCTATGTGTAACATCAGAGTTAGTAAACAGGTGGTGACGGTGCCTCTGCTTATGTACAGCATTCCAGCCCAACCATTACATAACGTACCAATCACTCAAGCTATGATTTTGATATTCCACTGACACACCAGTCATCAGCTTCCAGTGTCCATGAGACCAGGGTGTCTGCAGATTTAGTCTGTCTCAGGAGAAGATTCCCCATGGTCAGCACTGTACCACTCACTGCCAGATTTCACACTGGCCATTAAACAGGGAGGGTGCCCTGGTGAAGTCTGGATCCAGATTCAACCAAACTACATCACCCTTTACTCTGTGTTGTTACAATTGGCTTTGGAGGAACAAGTGATACAAATGTTGTTACAGGGATGCAGGCAGAATTCAGATTGGATTAATTTAAGTAGATTACTTCTAAAAAAGCACATAAACCAAATCAATCTCACTTCTCCCTCTTTTCCACCACCTCTCAAAAAAGTCCCATTGTTTTTCAAGCACCAAATGGGCCCAGATGCATGGAGCACTGCACCCAACACTATCCTTTACTCCTGCCAAGGCAGATAAACTGCACTTACATTCCGCTTTGGTGACATTGTTACTGTCTCCACATACAGACAGACATAAGTAGGCAGGGTATTTGGCATTGGGAAGATACCACAGCACCTCAAACTACTGAAGAGCTGCTGAGAGGTGACATTAGAATGGGAAGAATGACAAGGAAATCTCTGGCCTTGACATAAATAGATGATGTTATTGAATTCAGCATGGCTTACCTGAGCTTCTGCTCTCATGTCAGTTCCAAAAAATGCAGCATGTAGCAGGGTTTCAGATAAGGCAAGGTTAGGAACATGAGAAGAATTAAAATCTGCAATGGAGATGTGTCATGGCAGAGCTGGAAAAGGTTAATGCCAGAACAGGATCGATAGCAGAATCAGAGCAGACAGAAAAAAGCAACCTCGCAGGGAATATTGATAGGTCAGGGTCAACCAAAAGAGCAGCAACATCAGGACATGGTGAGTGCAGGAAAAAGTTCAGGCTGACACTGCAGTTACATGCACAGAGAAGTTACACAAGCAGACATGAGAACAGGTTAACAGTAAATACCTTGTTCTGTCAACACTGGATGCTGTTTTCGGCCACAGCTATTAAAACCTTGGCAAAGTATGACAGCTCTGGATGGAGCAGAACTCTATTTGCTGGTGCACACAGGTCACTGATAGCTGAGGAACTCCTAAGAGGAGCTCAGATGACTTCAGTCGTGATCTTAACCAACCAAGAGCTTGGTCACTGTCAGCCTATATCATTTTGCTGTCAATCCCACAGCTTCTGTGCGGCCCAGTGCCTGCTCTTCAAGTCACCATGTTGCCTGCACAGAAGAGGATGCAATGTCTCATGAGTCACTTTCCTGTTGCCTCCCAATTAGGAGCACGGCCCACAGAAGTGCACTGTCAACACTTCCCACACACTGCTTACACGGCGAGAAGGTGCAGCAGAAACATCTTCTCTGCACCTCGAAAAGCTGTTGATTTACCCTTCCTTACCACGCATTCCATCAAAAGGCTGGCAGAAACCTTCTCACTCATGCAGTGGGAGCAGTTGGTTCATGGAGAGGCTGCTCAGAGCTGCAGGAGCCCTGCTTGCTCTGGCATTCTGACACAGCACGGCAGCACAGCTACCATTGCACACAAAGCGTACCCATGACTTAGACCCACAGAATAAAAGCAAAGACACAGCTTCTGGGTAGGGACTTCTGGCTCCTGCCTGCAGGAGGGAGCTGAAGTCGGTGCCTGCAGGCATAGGCATGTCCAGGTGACGCAAAGCTGGGGCAGGAACGCCAGCCCAGCTGCTGGAGCTGTGCAGCCCAGGGCTCTGCACTGACAGTGCCGTGTGTCACAGGCAGCACAGGTGAATCAGCCCAGCAGCTCCCCTTCTTACACGTGCCTGGAGTCAGCTTCCCCCAAACACACTCCCTTACACACAGTGCAGCCACAGGGGATTCACCTCCATTTATGCTAATGCTCTGACTCACCCTGTTGATCAGCCCATCTCTTTGCAGCCACTACAACAGCAGTCTTGGCTGGGCACTCCAGTGCCTGAAGCCTGGACACTGGTGTTCCTCCTGCCTACCTTCTGTTACCACCACAGCCTGTGACTTGATAGGATATGTTCTCAGAAGCCTTCTGTTTCCATCTAAGTGCAGGACAGCACAACCCTTCTGCTACATGGCCCTGGTGTTCCATAGGGGGCAGAAAGGAAACCTTCCTTCCCCAAAAACTGCACAGTAGGACACACATATAGCTGGGGCTTTTGTGAAGCCAAAACAGATTTCAAAGAGGCTGTGATCAGAGCCATTGCCAGTCTGGTAACAAGACCAGAAAAATCATGACTTCTCTTCAAAACAGGATTCATGTTATTTCACTAGAAAAATTCTCTTCCTGCATGGGCTACAGCTGCACTTTCCAACCCCTCATTCCAGGGGGCTTGGAAGCATCATATCTGCTAAAAACTCGTCTGAAAGAGGTTTAATGTTGAAATAATTTTATCTTTATAACCTACAATAGTTTTAAAGTATTTGAGGGTCATGATATCCCCATGATGGAAACGATAACACGAAGCTTTCAAATGCTGCTACAGCATGTGACAACCAGGACAACCCAGGACTGGTCANGTAACACCAAGCTTTGAAATGCTGCTACAGCAAACTGCCACAAAGGTTACGAAGCATGGAATGCACCAGGACAACCCAGGACTGGTCACAACCAACACACACGACAGCTCTGTCCAGGCAGAAGCTTTTCCTGTTTTGATCTTGCATGTGGTTGAGCGTAGGAGGACAATGCCCATCATTGGCCATACTGAAAATCCAACAGCTACTGATTACTTTTGAGTATTCTCAGCTGCCCATCCACGCAAGTTTTTGCTGTTCCCACATGCAAGAAGGTGGCAGGCACTTGACTTCAGAAAGCATGACTGGTTACAGGCAGGAGTCTACCCAGCTTTGCAGAGATGCTCCAGAAGCGACTGCTGGCCCACAGGATGGGAAGGATGGTGTGGACCGACTGCTGGGCAGCACGTTACTGATGCATTTGTGCTCCAGGCTGAGTGAGAAGTGTTTCTGTGGAACCTGCATGTCTTCACACAAGTTCTCATGTCTGTTATCCTGGCACTCATTTTTGTCTTCTGAGGCAGAGACAGCACGAGCTGATACACAGATACTCTCTCTAAATTAAAGAGCTGGCAGATCCTGCTTATCATATTTGCCAGGGCACCACAAGGAAGACAGGCAACACTTAGCAGGTGTGTGAGTCATTTCTTGGCTTATTAAGTAGTTTTTTTCCATAACATTTTGTTCTAAATAAATAGCATTGGGCTTTAAGGAAGGTGGTGATCGTTGGCATATTCTGCTCCTCATCTTTGGGAAGAGCACCTGTAATTGAGAAGGACAGATCTTTGGATCTGCTGGGCTAATCACAGGAAGATTCAGAAAAGGAAACTGCAGATCTAGGTTACCAAATTAAAGGGCAAAGAAAGCAAGGGTTTATTTTGAGACAACTGAGAACTAAGTGCCCAAAACCCAAGTGGACATGACTTAGGAAATCACAAAAGGAACGGAGCTACTGTTGAGACAGAATCTGTCCTGTTAATACCACAAAAACAAACATGTTAGCTCACATACAACACATCTACACCTATTTTTCAAACCACAAACAGTTTTCAATGTATGTGCCAGAGATACGAAAATAGAAAGACAAATATTTTCAGCAGGACTGCAAATTTCCTTCAGACAGAGACATAATCTTTACATCCGAACACAAAATTGGCCCAGCGTGGCCACATTTAAAGCTAAATCTTTCAGTACTTGTCACTAACAATAATCTGCTTGGTATGAGCCACAATCTCAGGACCACTTGGGGTTTTTGCTCACAGCAATGAGACTTTTAGTCATTCTAGAAATAAACAGATCTCATTTACTGATACAACAGCATAAAGCATCTGTCTTCCTCTGCATTAAGCATCATATTACGCAGGTCATTTGCTTGCAACTCAAATGCTCAAAAGAGTGAAATATAACATAAGTGAGTCATACTTACACATTAAAAACTGCAAAGGAGAAGGGATGCGGTGAAGGAAGAACTTCTTATCAAGATAACTACTTATCACTCCTTCACACTGATCCATAAGTCCCACCCATTGAGTGGTTGGCTTATTGCTTTGATGGTACAGTCAACACACACATCTTCCTGTCCTGGAGCAATCAAGAGTCTGAACAAAAGCACTGTTCCTACTCTCCTTTTTGCCTTTATAAGGACTTGGATGAGTGGGTAGCAGGTGGGTTTTCTTCCTCTCTCAGATGAAGACTATTAGTGACTGCTCCAGGTACAAATCTGTCCCTCTAGCCATTGCAAAGAGGGGCAGGGCTGCTGGAGTCTGGCTGCTCTCCTTACAGTGGGGTATGTTAGGGTTACCAGATGGCTGGTAGAGGGAGGACTTTGTTCCTCTTTGTGCTGTTTAGTCTTGCTGCAGACTTTGCCCTCACTCTCTCATCTCTTTAGCTGTGTGGTTTATGGGCTTTGTTCCCAAGGAGAAATCTCTTGTGCCTTTATTACATTTGGCAGCTTGCTGCTTCCTCTCTTTGAAAAGCATGCTGGCTACTCGTGGTCCTTTCCTAAAGCTTGGTGGCTGACTTCATAGCTCACTTCTCTGCTGCTAAGTAGCACATGAATTTCAACTTCCTTCTGCCCTTCAAAATTCCACATGATAGTGTAATGTTGCTTTATCTGGGGTTTCTCAGTAGCCAAGGGATGAGATGGTGATTCATGGTTTGCATTTGTTCTGCAGCCCTTGCTTTGCCATTAGTGTATCAATTAGATATTTCAGATCTCTCAGTTTGTGCTTGTTTATGGCTTTGTGGTCATACTCTAGCTAGTTGTGTTGTAGAAAATGAAGCCATAGCATCTAAGCCATGCAGAACCAGTGCTTGTTATGAAGACACTGTGACAATTTGGGTAAGAACAGATGCAAGCATGCCAGGACAGAACCTTAACATTGCAAACTGATGAAGCCTCTCTGACACTACAAATCCGTGAAAATTCTGGAGCTTGGCTATACTCCAGCTACTTCCTGTGAAATGAAAACTTTCTGCTCATCAAACATGAGCACTGGATGGAAAGGCAATAGGTAATAGAGGTAATGACATCACATAATCTCTGTTGCAGTTAAATCTACATAAAGAACTTATTTTTCTGTATTGGTCCTTTATATGGAGGAGTTGGAGGTGCAGATCTAAAAACTTGCTACTCTGCAGGTTAGGATATTCTTTTCAATCTTCAAGCTAAGCCACTCATGTCTAATTAATGCTCATATCCCTTTGTGTGAATTCTGTTTCAATAACAGGGCTTTAGTTCGCTCAATTGTGTTTTATTTTTCACGTCTCAAATACAGGCACCACTTGCTATTTTCCAGTCAGGTGGTACCTGCCCCACTTACATATTTACATTCTTTGCTAATAAACTCTTGGTTTGTGTCTCTTCTTTCAGGTCCCTTGACACAAGCACCAACAGTTCTAAGAACAGCGCTTTTCCTTCAGATGTGGTAATTTTTTTAAAGGACTCACAGCAATCACCACCATCCTGTCTTTTATTGTTTTGCATCTAAGGTATCTTTGGTTGTGACAGTCACATCCCTGCCTGTAATCTCACTTCTATCTTGATCCTCTTTTTATTTGACTAGAAAGGTTCTTACTGGGTTTTAAACTCTTTGCAAATGTGCAAATTGGCCCTAACTTCTGCAGCTCTTGCTCCATTACATAGCTAAGTGCCAAAATAGAAGTTTCTCTGTTCTATTATTCCTTTTCCATCCTGTATGAGTTTCCTATTATTTCTTAAACTGTTCTTGAAATCAGCTGGTTACATCCCTAAATACTTATCCTTCCCTACTTAGGATGCAAGTCATAGATTTGCTTTCACCTTTGAATTTAAATTTCTGTTGTTCCACATTTCTGTCTTTGGATTCTTCAGTCTACCTGCTTGTATCAACCAGTGCCTTCAGGTTTTTCCTCAGAACTCTATAAAATTTTAGCTATAAACCCATTTTTCTTCTTTTTATACTGGAACTGAAACTAAGTCACTTCCTGAAGTGAAACTAAATGACAGTGTTACATCAGCCCAGATAAACTGCTGACTTTTACAGCCAGGGCTGAGGTTCCCAACCCTGGCCTTGTGAGCCCATGCCTCCTCCATCAGTGTCCCACCTTAAAGCTGCCAATGCAGACATCCACAGGACTCCTTAAAAAGCCCCTCTAGTGTTTGGGCAGCAGAGTGAGGCCATGGGGAGCAAAGAGCAGGGGGTTATACTGTACCAAAAGATGAGCCAATCCAGTTCATGACTCACAGCCTGGCACTCAGATGAGCTCCTAGGTTTGGGATGCTGTGGGCTCAAGCAAAAGGAGTCTCCACAAGTCTGTACTCAGATTTTAAGTTCAGTGTCCAATTTATTCATCCCTCAAGCTAAGCTATTAGGAAATGTTTGAGCTTCTTTCCTGCCCTGAAGGGGGGGTGAAGACAAAATTCCCTAATCTCCTGCTACAACCCTACACAGTCTCCTCAGTCTCTGCTCACTGTATTTACCTTTAACCAATAAAAAAAAAAATCT
>VZTZ01026669.1:0-46503 GCA_013400955.1 Drymodes brunneopygia
TGAGCTGTGGCCAGCAGTGAGTGCTGGGCACAGGGATGGGTGGGGAGGTGGTGCCTCTGCTCCCCAGGAAAATATGCAGAGTGAATTTTGCTCTAAAAACCCTGCCCAACCCGTCCTGCCGCTCCTTGCCTGCTGCACTGGCTGTCACAGCACAGGGCACTGCGCGAGTGCCACCCAGCCCAGCTCACCTGGCCTCAGGACAGGCTGGGCTGGAGCTCAGGACATCACTGAAGGTTCACCTTGCACAACAGGGACCTGGTGGCAAGTACAGAATTAGCACATCCAATTAGTGTTCCTGAGCTTAATTCCTTTTCCGTAAGTGTTTTACGATTGTGTAATGCTGCCTTTTTTAGCAGAGTTATTCCTCATTTACTTTGGTGCAGAAGCAATTCTGGCCTCTATTATTTGTTAGATAACTTGAGTTGTTATGTTTAATCTGTGTGTTATGGATAAACTCTCTGTGGGGGAGACCCTGGAGTCACATCCATTCATTTCTAGCCGAGGATCTGGCCCATGGTGCTTTCTGAGGATATTTGGTTCCTGAGTCCGTCTCAGAATGCTGTCTGTCAAAGTGAAAACAGCATTGGGTTTGGTTTTATTTACACGGAGAATTTTCAAGGTAATCCATTGTAAGTGAAAATTGAATCTGTGTTCAACTCCACTGGTGTGAGCTGAGTTTGTTGCACAGCAGCCAGGACACACTCCTGGGATGAGCAGAGGGTGGGACAATTTTGAGGAAAAACCACTCAATTAGCAGGACCAAGACTGGACACGGGACTCCTGGAGCTGGGGGGAGAGGGCCCTTCCCCTTCCTGCTGTCTGCAATTAACGCACTTAAACCTTTACCATTCAAAGCAATTATGTTTCTATATTTGTCTCCTTACCAAATTTACCCGCCTGATGCGTCTCTTCCAGGAGCTGAAGTGGCACTTCCCCCTTCCTGAATTCCAGGTTCTAGAGCCCCTCTGGAATCCTCTGGCAGAGTGAGAGAAAGCAAAAAGCAGCACAGAGGATTCAGAGTGGTTTTCTCTTTCTTCTTACTCTGGTTTTCGTGCAAAAGTTGTTGCTCATGTGACACCAGCCCCCCCAAAATGATAAATGAAGTGGATTAAGAGATTAGCTCATCACAGAGAAAATTCCACCCTCCTAATCTCCTGCTGGGCCTGTAATCGGCAAGACTTCCCCATTTTACCTCTCTTCTATTTTAATGCTGAACTCTTAATGCCTGGCAGGAGCCCACCACCCCCCCGAGCCTCATTGGCTGGGGAGGGATTTGCTGGGTACTTAAATGTCACCTTCCCGTCCAAGGAGGGCTTTGTGCTTTTGGGTTTTCCCGGGAAGAGTCTCCTGTGTCCATCACCACCACGGACTCTGTACAGCACCAGGCACTTGGGGTTTTCCTGATGCTCTGACCCCTGCAGTGCTGGGGACGTCTGGACTTTGAAGGCAAGGAGCAGAACTGTGAGATTTTTTTTTTTCCTAAATTTCACAAACCCTCCATTTTTGGCTGCAAAGGGATCAGCACTTGGTGTGGAGATGGGGAACATGGATGGGAAAACCGTGGAGGAGCTAAGCACCACCGAGTGCCACCAGTGGTACAAGAAGTTCATGACAGAGTGTCCCTCTGGCCAGCTCACCCTCTACGAGTTCAAACAGTTTTTTGGCTTGAAAAACCTGAGTCCAGCAGCGAACAAATACGTTGAGCAAATGTTTGAGACGTTTGACTTTAATAAGGTAAATATTGTCCTTCCCACTCGGCCGTGCAGGGATGGGCCGTGCTCTGCGCCCTGGTGTGGTGGGGCTGGGTGGGTGTGAGAGGCAAACTGCTCTGGGAATGCACAGCCTGATTTACTGAGGCCTCATAAATTTCAGAATCAGTTCTGGAACGTGAAAAATGCCAGCAAAAACTCTTCACCCACTGCCTGCTCTGTGAGGACACAGAGACTTCTCCCAGAACTGATACTTTCCTTTTAAAACAGTGGGGTTTTATCTAGCAGTCTTTGATCCCTTTAAAATGAAGTGCCCTTTAATCCTTAAACATTGGTGTTGTGACAGTGAGGAGGACAAGGGCTGCATTCATGTCCCCAGCACGAGCCACCATCCCCAGAACACATCGGGGCTGTTTGCACTGCTGGGAACTGTAAATGGATTGCACTGGGATTGATTTTATTCCATGTGCTCTGTGCCATGGGATAGGGAGTTCAGGCTCCCTGTGAGAGGCTTTGCAGCCCAGGCTGGGGCTGTGCTGGACCCCCGCAGTGGGGCAGACCTGGAGCAGGAATTTGGGAATACAGACCCGGAGCAGAAATTAATTTGGAAATGCTGACTCTCAGCTCAGGAGCTGTGCCAGGGAAGCAGAGGGATGCTGTGTCTCCACCAGGAAGCAAAATCCTCCTCTGCTTGCAAATGATCTGGAATTGCACCTCCTGTGAGATGAGGAATCTGTTTTATGGCAACCCAAAGGGCTTAGTGGCATTAATCCCATTGACAAAAATGCAAATCAGGCCCTAAATCCTTCAGGTGTTTGGCTTGTGCCTTGGCCTTTACCTGGATCACTGCCCCGGTGTTTGAATGAACATCTGAAAAGGGAATTGATGCACAGGAAATCCTGCTGGGAATGGGGCTTAGCAGCTCTTTGTGCCTAATCTGGCTCCTGCAGCAGTGGGATAAAGCAGATGATCTCTGGAGCCCCGGGGCGGTGCCTTTGTTCATTGACAGAACCCTGGCTGATGCCTGCCCGTGGTTTGTAGTGGAATCATGGAATCATTAGGGTTGGGAAGAGCCTCTAAGATCGGTGAATGCAGCTGCTAACCCAGCTCTGCTGGGTTCACCACAGAGCCGTGTCCCCAGTGCCACATCCACACGGCTTTTGAGGAAGTGCCACAAACCTCAGCAAGAGCCATTTCCTTTCCAAGTGCCATGGGCACACTCTGGGGTGGGCAGGAGGCATTTAAACAACCTTCTGGAAGCTGTGAGCACCATGGGCTGTGTCTGGGGGCAGTTTGGGGGCCTGTGAGCTCGTCCCAGCAGCTTTGCAGTGGTGCCACCGCCCTGGCTCCAGTTTCAAACTCTGTGGTGTGAGCTGGGGTGGGCAAACACCCGGGAGGAAAGTCAAAGATAAAGGTGTTTGTGCTTTGGACGTGACCAGACGTGGAGCAGGTACAGAAACGGCACAGGGACAGAGGAACCTTCCCAGCTCGAGGGGACAGCAGCGTGCTGGAGTCACCCCTGAATTTACTCCTGTCCTGGAAATGAGACCCCCTGGCAGGAGAAAGGAGCTGCAGGTGTGTGCAGGCAGGGTGAGCTTGGGTAATGGATCAGGGCTCATCTGCATAAACCTCCCTGACCTCTGAATTCCCACTGCTTTGGGCTGGTAATTAATGCCCGGCTGTTAATTCCCTGAGCACAGGCCAGCCCTCAGCTCCCAGGGCAGGCCCACCCACCCAGGCCGTGCCTTCCCAGCAGGTAACAGCCCAAGGTGAGCCTGGGGATCTTGGAGGCCTCTCCCAGCCTTAATGATTCTATGATTCTGGGATTCTACACAGATTAAGGTGGAACCTGGGTTTTAACCCCTGCATTCCACGAGCCCCTGGTCTCAGGGTGGAGGTACCAGTTCCAGGGGGGACTTCCAAAAGTGACCAGGAAAATCACTTTAATGCCTGACTCTCTGCTTTTAATCTCACCTCAGCTTCTAACCTTCTGCTCTTAGGATGGCTACATAGACTTTATGGAATACGTGGCAGCTCTGAGCCTGGTGCTGAAGGGGAAGGTGGAACAGAAGCTGAGGTGGTATTTCAAGCTCTACGACGTGGACGGGAACGGCTGCATCGACCGGGCTGAGCTGCTGAACATCATCAAAGTGAGTGGGCTCAGCTCTTCCACTCCTGCCCCAGATGGGCATTGGCTGCAGGGAGACAGAAACGCTGCCACAGGAACTCCAACCCAGTGAATTCCAGGGTGAATTAGCAGCCACTGCCCAAACCTGCCCTGTCCTCTGCCAGTGCTCCCAGCAGGTGCCAGAGCTGCCTCCCACACTCTCTCGGACGCCCAGCAGCTCCTTGTCCTCTCCTGGCAGCTTGTTTAACCCTGTTCATTGAAACTGGGGCTGATATGAGCAGTCAAATTTAATCTAAGGGTTTCCAGAGGTGAATGGCTCCTGGCTTATCCCAGCATGCCCAGTAAATCCTGTAAAGCATTGATTGCCTTTTTAGGTGATTTTAATCTCCGACTTTCTAGACCGGACTTATTCCTTTCGAAGCCCAACTGCCTAAAAACAAGTTTCAGCCCTGAAAAAGGGTTTGGCCTTTCACGTCTGCTCATTTGGCCACTTGTTCTGATGGACACACAGACATGCAGAGCCCTCAGTAATTGCTGTGCCCCTCGTTCCCTGCAGGCCATTCGATCCATCAACCGCTGCAAGGAGACGATGTCGGCAGAGGAGTTCACAGACATGGTGTTTGAGAAGATTGATATCAACGGGGATGGTGAGGCCCTGACCTGGGCACTGCCACTGCTGCTGCCTTCCCTGGGCACTGCCACTGCTCCTACCTTCCCTGGGCACTGCTGCTGCTCCTCCCTTCCCCTCACCTGCACTCCAGGCTGCCCAGGCAGTTCCTGCTGGATGTCCCAGAACACTGGGACAGGGGAGCTGGCAGAGGGTGGCTCCCTGTGAAAGTTGAGCTCCCTGGCCTCTCTGGGCTGCCTGAGGGGACAGTGCCCACTGCCCCTCCTGGGTAGGGACCTGTGGTGGGCTTTGGGGCACAGCACACAGCGCTGGGGCCCCGATTTTGGGGTCTGCCCCAATCCTGGAGGGAGGCACAGGGAGGAGCGAGGCCATGGGGTTTAACAGAGCTCTGCAACTGTGCTGTGCAGGTGAGCTGTCCCTGGAGGAGTTCATGGAGGGTGTGCAGAAGGACGAGATGCTGCTGGACACCCTGACCCGCAGCCTGGACCTGACCCACATCGTGCGGCTGATCCAGAACGACGGCAAGAACCCGCACGAGGCCGAGCAGGACGCCCAGGCTGCTCAGTAGCCCCAGGGACGCTGTCCTGTCACCTCCCCTGGCACTGTGACCTCGGATGGGCTGTGCAGCTGCAGCTCCCCACTGCAGAGCCTGGGATGTGCCGGGCAGAGAGAGGAGAGGCCTCTGCAAGGAGGGGGTGCAGAGCTGGGCTGGTCCCACGTGGATCCGGGATGGCCTCGGGGTCTCTGGACGCTGCTGCTGAGCTCAGAGAGGGGACAGCCAGGGCTCCCTGGGCAGGGGAGCAGCACGAGGCTCTGCAGGTCAGGAAAGCACTGAGAACACCCCAAAATTCCTACCGAGGCCGTGGCCAACACCCCCTCAGCGAGGTCCAACCCCGGGGCTGCCCAGGACAGCCCCAATTAGAGGGGTCCTGGAAAAGCAGATCTAAACTTTCTCCTTCCATTTGTATTTCCAAAGCAAGTGATCACTGGTTTTGGTTACTCCTTCATTTGCTATTATTTCGTCAGCAATGATTAGTGATTACATGAGTTAAAACATTTATAAGCTAGAAAAAGGGGAGGGGTGAATGCAGTGACTTTTCTTTGTTCAAAAGCTTTAAAAACATTGAATGGTGCCTTTTTTAAACAACCCCCTGGACTGTAAGGAGATGTTTCTCCCTGAAGCATCTGGAAGGCAAGAAGTGCTTCCAGAGAAGCAGAATCAGGAATGCAGAAACCTGAGAGGGAGAAGCTTTGTAGGACTATTCCTGCAGTTTCACCACCTGGACAACGAGCACCAGGAGGTTTCACCCCCATGTCTGGGTGGGTTTTGGAGGGGGAAGCTGCTAGAGAGGGGTCAGACTCAGCTCTGAGCACCCATGGATCCCCGAGGATTCCTGACAGGCCCTGGGGCCATCACCCAGGGTGGGATTAGGGGCAGACCCCGTGGAGCTCAGCCCCAGGCACCCCTTTCTGAGCCCTGGGCAGGGCAGAGCTGCCAGGACCCAACGCACAAACCTCCCCCCAAACAGCCCGAGCGGAGCTGGGGCTGCGCCTCGGCAGCTCCTGCAGGAGGTTCCTCACCCACGGGAGCAGTCCCAGGCGTGGTGAGGCAACACAGGACACCAGGAAGGTTTTTGCCCAGCTGAGTTTTGTTATTTAGCACTGGGTGTTTGCAATTCATAAGCAGCTTTCTGACCATTTTCCCTGTGTGTCTTTTTCATTGGATGGAGTTTTACCTGGAAGTTTTTGTCCTTCCAGCTCTACAGTGAACTAATAAAGATGTTTTACAATATTATTTCAGTTCATGATGCTTTCTCTCTTCCAACCAATCCTTCTGTTTCCAGCAGGACAGATTTAGTGGCTCACACAAATACAGAAACAGCTGCTCTGGGGCTGTTCTCAGGCTCACAAACCATAGCACCCAGGACAGGAGCCCTATGGGCCAACTCACAGCCCTGCAAGAGGGAGCAGCTGCAGCTCCCCCTTAGGGGTGGGCTGAGCTCTTTACTCAGTGTGTGACTCTCCCTCTTGCAGCAAAACCAACTCCCCCACAAATGGCCAGCACAAAACTCAGAGCCCTTTGGCTC
This sequence comes from Drymodes brunneopygia, assembly GCA_013400955.1. NCBI lineage: Eukaryota > Metazoa > Chordata > Aves > Passeriformes > Petroicidae > Drymodes > Drymodes brunneopygia. Next base: position 6,553 of record VZTZ01026669.1, read on the forward strand.
TACACCAGCATGAGGACGGAACTGAGCTCAGCGTGGGCTTTCTGAGCTCCCTCCCTGGGCAGAGACAACGTTGGTCCCACCCGAGCTTCCCTCAGCCTCTCCTCTGCACCCAAGGAGCAGCAAGAAGCAGCTTTGACCAGCCCAATTTCTATTTATAAAGCTAAAGTTATTCCAAAAGGGCTGTCTCAGAACTGCCCTCGGGCCAAAAGCACCTTTCAAACCTCAGCACCTCTCTCCAAAGGATGTTTTTTCAGCCTCTAAGAAAGCAAATATGAAATAATTAAAAACAAATACTGTGAGTCTCTTGGCCTGAACTCCTGCATAATTAATTTATTTCAAAATTATGGTGGCTGCTGAGGTGCCCTGGGCACGTTTCTCTCCCTTGGGACAACACCCGGAGCTGAGAGGCAGCACAGGCTCTGCTGAGTGTGGAGGGGAATTTTGGGAGCTGCCCTCAGCCTGATCCCCTGACGGGTGATTCTTGCTGATATCCCACCCCCATCCCTGCTGTCCTGTCACCTCGTCCCACTCCTGTCCCCAACCCTGCTCCATCCTTATCCCCATCCCTGTCCCTATCCCTATCCCATCCCTCTCCCCATTCCTGTCCCCATCCCTGTCTCCATCCCTGTCCCCATCCCTGTCCCCCCCTNAAACCCGAGGGAATACCCCCAAACCCGACGGCATCCCCCAACCCAACGGCATCCCCCAAACGGGCAGTGCCAAAAACATCCCGTGGGCATCCCCGGAGCGCGATCTGAGTGGCAGAGAAGGGCCACGAACCCATTCTGGGCCAGACGCTTCCCAAGGCCCCTTTCCCCAGGTTTTGGCTGCTCTGCCGCGGCTCCGGCGCTGCCACAGCACTCCTCAGATCCCAGAACATCCTTAAATGCGGGATCCTTAAGAGTGACGCACTTGAGACACTTTCTGAGCTTCCGAGGTGCTTTGAAGAAAAGAGAGAAGAGAAAGGGAAGGAGAAGGAAGGAAAGGAAAAGGAAAGACAGTAGGGAAAGAAAGAAAAGGAAAGAAAGGAAGGAAAGGCAAGCACGAAGGCAGGGAGGAAATTCAGGAAGGAAAATAAAGGAGGAAAGGGAAGAAAAGAAGGAAAGCGAGGGAGGAAAGGAAGGAGAGGAATTTTGCCGTGGCACAGCTGAGCACAGGCGCTGTAAGAAAACCACAGAGCGCACAGCCAGTCCCTGCAGTGACCAGCACGGGGCTGAGGAGGTCACTCTGCCTTTCCACAGGACGTTTTCAAAGGGAATCTGCCCGCAGGTGCCTCGGGAGTGACCTGGGCACAAATCCCAGCCCCGGGCAGCCCCGAGCCCCGGGGAGCCGCCCCTGCCCGACCTCAGCTGCACCCAGGGCAGGGCTGGGCACAGGGTGCAGGGATCCCCTCTGCCCCTCAGCTCCCATCCCTGCTGCCCAGCGCTTTCCCAGGGATGCATCTCCGGGGTGTTTGAGGCGTGATGCCTCCTTGGCTCCTGTTCCCTCTTCCCTTCAACAACAGCCTCAGCTCCAGCTCTCCAACCTGATCATCCCCCCTTCGGTCCTGCCCAGCTTCGGGGCACCAAACACGGAGCAGATGGCAGCCCAGAAAAGTCACATGGCTTTTGCCTTTTGCGAGGCATCCTGTTTCCCAGTTTAGAGCAGAAAGAAATCCGCTCAGTCAAATCCAATTCGAGCTGGGCCCAAGTCTGGAAAACGGATTATGCAAAGTGCCTGACATCAACAGCCTGGTGTGAATGTTGAATGGAGTTTGGGAGGAGATCAGAGTGTTTATACCCAGGGCTTTAAAAATAGCACTGAGGCCAAAGCACCTTGCCATTTCTCGACCAAAGATTACACAATTGATAAGAAGAACAATTTTCCATCGGGCTGTGCCAGCTCTGAGTCAAACACATCCCCTTGCCCCTCCATCCCACCTCTGCCCAGGCCACAGGACAGGGAACCATCCAGCTGCTGAGCCCTCGAGGGCCCTGCCCCAGCCCTGGCAGGGTTACAATGGGGGCATCTCATTGCAGCACCCATCTCACTTTGTTTTAAGCACCTATTTCAAGTTCCATTGAGAAATATTATTTTTTAAATTATACTCTCCTGGGTTTTGCTGTCATCACATGGAAGTTAAAGAGAAGAGGCTCCTTCCCTGCTCTGGCCCTGCAGCAGCATCGTCATCTCTGCCTTATCTCTGTCTTACCCAGCTGTTCCACCAGCTCCTCCCCTAAATTCAATATATCACACTCACAGGCTGCAGTTTCACTCAGGTACTCAGGTGCTTACACAGGTCTTCACCTAATTAACAAATAAATACAACAGAACAAAGGTTTTTAATAAATATTTCTTTATTCAATTCGTGTTTTATAAAATTTCTACCAACATCTGTACAAGTGCTCACCAGGGGAGGGCTGCTGGCCCCACACAGAGCCTGGGCTGACCAGGTGAGCAGAGCTGGAGAATTTGAAGCTTTTCAGGGAACCAGCAAAATGCAGCTCTAGGAACTAAAACCTCTCTAAAACCGTGCAAGAAGCAGAGTGTGTTACTTTGGTTGAGATGCTGAAAGGTAAGGAATTCTTAGAGATTTGTATCCTCCAATGAAAACATTTTTTTCACAAGCTGGAAAATCAATAAAAGTGAATGTTTTCATCCAGGCTGCCAAGTCAGAAGTCAGATTTTTCTTTCAGATCTTGGGCTGATAAACTATTGACCAGAGAGAGCTTTGAGCAGCTGCCTCAGAGCAGCACAAAGCACAAGTCTAATCAGCTCTGATAAGTCAGCACGCCACAGACTGCTCTGTGTTTGCAGAGAACTCATAGAAAGGCTGCTTCAGAGTGGAAATGTGCACGAGCTGAACCCTAGCACTGATTGTGCCTAATCCTGAACACTTCCTCGTGGAATTTAAACACTGGCTAAACTGACAAGACCACAAACCAGCAAACTAATCAGCTAATGACAGTTACTACAGTCCTAATTAAAGGCCACAAAAAAAGGGGTTGTAAATCTTTTCATGATATGACCTGGCCCACTGATCCCATGGGAAAATTAAAATGGAACACACAAATGCATGTTATTTTCCTGGGGAGTTTTTTTCTTGTAAATGAACCAGTAAATCCAATAAAGGTGAATCAAAATATTGGTTCAACCCAGATTCTTTCTCCACACACATCTATGTAGAAATATGGGTTGGAACAGCAGAGTCCAGCCTGCGACTTGGGTAAATTTTATATCTGTATTCTGGGGCTAAATTAAGTCCAGTGTAAAACCACTGTACTGGAATTTTGGTCATTTTTTCCACTTCTCAAGGCCAGTTTGGACAGGGCTTGGAGCAACCTGATGTGGCATCCCTGCCCAGGGCAGGGGGATGGAACTGCAGGAGTTTTAATGCTCCTTCCAACCCAAACCATCCATAATTTCTGATTCCATGGTCCTGCCAATGGAGCAGCACAAATCCTCTCATTGCAGAGACACTGCCAAGCAAAACCCTGCTCTCCCCTCATCCCTGCTCCCACACTGAACTTCTCCCAGTGCAGTGAAAATCCCACAGCTCCCTGAGCTCATCCCCTCTTCCCAGAGCACGAAAAGCTGTTCCAGAGTGATGATTCCATAAGAACCAGGGGTTCAAAAGGAGCCAAATCACACCTGGGCCATTCTGCCCTCTGAGTGGGGCTGTGAAGTGTCAGCGTTTGGAGCCAGCATCTCTCAGGCCTCTGAGCAGGCAGGAGGAGCAGACTCTGGTCCCAGGAGGGAGAGGAAGGGGTCACTGCTCTTCCTGCCCAGCCCTCACGGTGTTTCCCTCAGCTCTGTGCTGTCCTGGCCACTGCTCTGATCCAATTCTCATTTCGGGTGGTTTTGTGTTCTTCAGGAATCTCACAGGAGCAGCAGCAAAGCTACAGAACACACTCAGAGCCCCCCTGAAAGTCCCACACCTGCCAGAGCACCTGAGCTGCTCTGAGATGCTGTAACTGCAGGAATGAGTGAGGCCAGCACCAGCCTGCACTGGGGACAGCACCCCTGGGGCATCCCTCACTCCCCTGTCCCCTCTGCCACCAACCCCAGACCCTGCTCAGGATCTGCTGCAGGAAGCCACAAGAAGTTTGTTCCTCGGGGTGTAACCAAAAAGCAGAGCTGGCAAACACGGAATTGTGTACACAGCCAGACTTATTCATGGGCCAGAAATAGTCCCTGGGTACCAGCAGTGCTCAGCACGTGGCTTTTACACCGAGATAGGCTCCTTAAACCACTCAAGTTTTCATCTGGATGCTGAGATTGAATTAAAAAGGGAAGTCACTACCAGGCTAGAGGAAGGGTCACACTTGGGAGGCAGCAGCACGTCTTCAGCTGCGTCAGACCCGAGTTTTGTCAGAACAAAGCACTCTTCCTCCTCTGCTCAGTGATCCATCCCCCAGGGTTCACATCCATTTGCAGCATCTTCATCACCCACTTGTCCTTCCTGGCTCCATCAATGAACTCATCAAGAGACAGCTGCCCTGCGGGTGAGAGCAGGGGGACACAGAGATAAGAGAGGAGGAGGAGGCAGGAAGCAATTCCATCCATGTGTCAGATAAAATGCTAATCAGACACGATCTTACCCAACCCCCCCACCTCTGCCAGGCCAGGGGCTGTGGCCCAGCATATCCCACCTGCCCCATCCCAACTCCAGGAGCTGCAGGGGCTCACCCAGCTCCTCCAGCACCGCTCCTGAAAGCCCCAGTTTGACTGGAACCAGTGTCTTTGCAAGCCCCAGTCTGACTGGAACCAGTGTCTTTACTCAGCTCTTTGTGCTGGAATGGGGCCTGCCCTCTGGCTGCTGGGGGCTGTCACAGGATGGGATCTGAGTGACATCAAAGTCCAGTCCGAGCAGTGACTCCTCAGTGTTTGACATTAAAATAACAATGAAAAGGATTTCACCCTGCTCCACCAAGTCACCTTTGGCTCTGAGGAACAGAGCAGAACCAAACCCAGCATGTCCATTGTGAGTGACTGGGCAGCCACGATCAAAGGCAGCCAGCCCCGCACAGGTGAGCTCCCACCAAAGGCAGCCAGCCCAGCACAGGTGAGCTCCCACCAAAGGCAGCCAGCCCAGCACAGGTGAGCTCCCACCAAAGGCAGCCAGCCCAGCACAGGTGAGCTCCCATCAAAGGCAGCCAGCCCAGCACAGGTGAGCTCCCATCAAAGGCAGCCAGCCCAGCACAGGTGAGCTCCCATCAAAGGCAGCCAGCCCAGCACAGGTGAGCTCTCATCGGGCAGGAATGCAGCCTGTGCCATCCATCACTCACCATCCCCGTTCTCATCCACCAGCTGAAATATCCTGTCCACCACCTCCTCTGGGGTCAGCAGCGGGGTCCTGTCCTCCACGTCTGCCCAGCACACCCTCTTCAGCCTGTAGATGGACTGAGAGGAGTTCACAGCTTAGGAGCAGGACTGGGAAATGGAAAGCACTGAACTCTGTTATCATCCCAACACTGTGAAGGTCTTTTCCAAAGGCTGTGGGTTTAACCTTTCTGGAGAAATCTGCCCCCCAGCAGCCTCAGATGTGGAGTGCAAACTCTGATCTCGTGTCTGCACATTAATTGCCTCATTGCACTGTGAAGCTGCTGCCCTCCTGTTCTTACACACATTGGCCAGAGCTCAGGGCTCTTTTGCAAAGAACAAAGCAAGAGTTTCACAGATGGGAAAGATCATAACCTTGAATGTGATTTTTTGCTGCCATCCAAAGCCAGGCACATCTGGACTGGCCCAGCCTCTCCCTGGGGAAGCCGTGTCCAGGCTGCAGATCAAGCCTGTATTGCACTTATTTGGACCCCCAGTTTCTGCCCCTCTTTGCCACATGAAAGGGTCAGATTTTATCCACTCCTCCCCTGGCACCACCTGGCCATTGTTGCCTTTGCTGCTTAGGCTGAAGGGTTTTGTCTAAAGTCTTCCCAGAGAGAGGATTAGCAGTGGCCTCACAGTTCTGGGCAATTCTTGGCTGACCTCAAAACTCTAACAGAGCGTGGCCCAGACAGGCTGCCCTGCTGCCTCACCTGCTGTGCAGGTCACCAGCTGCTCACCTGCCCTGCCACAGGGCCCTGCTGCCCACAGGGGCAGTTCGGGGTACTGCAGGCACCTCCCTGAGATGCTCAGATGGGCAACGTTTTCAGTGAATATAATAATCATCTAAACCTCCCCTGGTGCAGCTCGAGGTGATTTCCCCTTGTTCTTGGGAGAAGAGAGCAGCTCTCACCTTGCCAATGAGACCCTGGAATTACTGAGAGGCCTCTTCTCCACCTCCACTCAGTCACGGCTAAATCCAAGTGCAGGACACAGCAGAAACCAGCAAGGCACCAGTACAAAGGAATTTTGGTACTAACTGGTTCCTCTCAGGGAATTCTCACCACCCACCAGGCAGGACAGCCCCAGTGAGGGCACGGGGTGAAACCCTCCTCCCCAGGCAGCTCAGGGAACCTCGGTGATGAGAGGCTGGAAGGAAAGGCAGAGCAGAGCTCCAGGATCTCCAGCACCAGAGGCTGCATCTCTGGGCGGCAGCAGCAGGGCCAGGCTGCCCATGGTGGGTTCAGCAGAGCCCTCAGACCCAGCAGGCTCCAAACCAAACCCTTGCACCAAGGTCAGGCATTTTCACTTCATCACCATCCACAGCAGCCTTGAAACCTGATTATCACAAACCCCGCACACATCACGGCATTGCCAAAGAGCAGGGATTGCTTCAAAAAGGGATTGGGCAATGCCCACTTACCTCAACAATTTCCAGCAGCTCAGGTTTATCTATGCAGCCATTCCCATCCTTGTCATACACCTTGAATGTCCACCTCAGCTTGTGCTCCAGTTTTCCCCGTAAAACAAGATTCAAGGCAGCTACATATTCCAGGAAATCAATGGTGTTATCCTGTGGCAAAACAAGAGCAGCAGCTGGATGACACTTAGCTGGGCAGAAAGTTGAGAGAAAAGTGCTGTATAACTTCCAGAAAAGCCAGGTTAAAGCTGCCCGAAGGACAATGCACGGGACAGTTTTTGTTTGGCACTTTGAGGAAGGTTTGCAGCAGTTCAGGACCAGCAGCAGGCACAGCCACACCCCTGAGCACCCTGAGCTCCTCCTCCTCCATCCTGCCCTGCACCAGCATCCCTTAAAAACAGATCCTCTGTTCTGCTGGGAAAACTCCTATAAATCAGGAATGAGACTTCATCTTTTCTGCACAGGTCCCTTTTCTGGGACCTGAACCTTTCATTTTTTGCAGGAATTTGGGTTTTACAACTTGGAATTCTGAGACCTGCCCACATCTCCCATGGCCTTTTTAAATCCTTTCCCACAAAGTGACTTTTGCTGCCACTTCAATGTGATTTTGCTGCTGTTTTCAAAGGGAGCTTAAGGGAGATGAGTTGATCAGAGATGAATGACCTGAGTCCCCTTTTCCTGTATTGATACAAGGAACAAACATCCTCACACTTGGAATACGATCAAAAGCTTCAGGAAAAAGAATAATTGAACCATTTGGCAAGTGCTGCTCACCCAAGGCAGTGAGATCCATTTTCTGAGAGCCCAAAGCATTCCAGGCTGCCCGTGGCAGCAGTGCAGGGAATGCAGGAACTGTCACTAAACCAGAAAAACCCACTTTTCCCAGGTGTCTCATGACAGATACAGCAAAGAGAATCAGAACCAGAATGTCTGAATTGTTCAGCATTCCTTTGCTTTTGGAAAGAAAAGCTAAAATCAATATTTTATTACAAACCACCTGCTCGTACTCAATACAGACACTTCCTCCAACACAGAGCAAGCCTGAGGAGGACTTTCCTGCACTGCAATTTCCCCTCCACCTCAACTGAGAAATATTTTTGCCATGTGGGAGCCTTGGCTGTTTGAGGGTCTTACAACAATAGTGGGGCTGCCTAAGTTTCAACTTTTTAATCCACCTTTAGTCCCTCAGGGGGACATTCTGACCTGAATTTAGGTAGAGATTGGAGGAGATAAATCCAGGCCAGCCTGTGCTCCTTCTCCTGCCCTCACCTCTGCCTCAGTCCCATGAGGGGTGGGCACAACCCAAACATGTCCCCATTGCAGAAGGCAGAAATCATTGCACAAATACCTGTAAAAGCTCTCAGCACTCACCCCGTTCTTGTCAAAAGCCCTGAACATGTTCTCCACGTACTCTGCTGCCTCCCGATTGTCCTGGACCCCGAAGAAGCGCTTGAACTCGTGCATGAACAGGGTCCCACTGGGACATTCCACCACAAACTTCTTGTACCACTCCTGCAGCTCTGCAACGTCAATCTCCCCCTGCTCCCCTTCAGCATTGGTAAACTGCTGTCCCATTCTCCTCCGGAGAGCAGGATTAAAAACAGAAGGAAAAGAAGAAAATCCCTGCCCAAGTGCTTTGTTCTTTTTCTTCTCGCTGTCTCCTGCCTCTCTCTGATGTCAATGCTGTGTCTTGCTCTGTCACCTCTTTTTTGTGTTTTATGTTCTTGCTCCTCCTGCTCTGCCCAGCTCCTGGTGCTGCAGCTCCCCCAGGAGATCTGAGAGTGGCTCCTCTGCCCCGGAGCACTGAGCACTGGGCACAGATAAAAATAACTAAAGATCATTAGGAGATTCCCACCCATGAGCCCCAGACACCTTCAGTTATTCTGAGCTGTGCCCTATTTTCCAGGGGCTCAGGGTATTTCTACACATGAACACCTCCCTGTGCAAGAACCTGGGAGCAGAAGTTCCCTTTACACACAACACCCTGCCCCAATCACTGAACTGTGGAGTTTTCCAGGGGAAAAAAGGGATTATAGGGGAAGGAACATTAATCTTTGCAATGCTGGCTTGTGTTACCTGCCTGTGGGGCTGCTCAGTGCTTCAGTGAGATGGGGTAAAGGAAAAAACAACAATTACAGAGAGGGAATTCTGAGAAAACAAACACTTCCATTAAAAATCCTGCTAATGGACTAATTAATTGAATGCCTGCTGTAGGCTGTGTTCTACAAAATGGTTGAGGGAACCAGGAAAGGCACAAACACACATACTCCTCTTATTGTCACATTCCATCTTAAAGCTTCAAGCTAAAAAGAGCAGGAATTGTTTATTTCCATATTTTTTAGAGCACATTCTCCTTATTCCCTTCCCCTCTTTGTGCCCATGGAAATTCTCCTCCTGCTTACCCTGACCCTCATTTACTGCTTTGATTACAGACACAGAGTACAGCTCTTCCCTGGGCTCTCTCTCTCTGTTCAGCAGCACTGAGCCACAGCTCAGCCCCTGCTCTGAGCACACACAGAGCCCTCTCCTTCTCCTGAGGAGCCACCAGCTCTTCTCCACACCAAACCCATTGCTCTGAGCCCAACCATTATCTGTGTCAGCTGGAAAGAATGACCTGAGCTCCAAATGTGCCCAAGCCAGCCCAATATCTTCATTAAGAGGATTGGAGCAGCATTAATAGGAAACAATAGATTCTCTTATCCTAATGCCAAGGCCCAGTTGGATTTAAGCTGCTCACTTTTTTGGAACTTGTTTTGGTGCTAGTTAGGTAAGAAGAGCCTCTCTCACGGAAGAATACTGGCTAAGAACCAGGCTGAAATTTGAATTTGATATTGCAGAAGAGTAGAGCAATTCATGCTGCACTGGAAGAGTGGGATTTGCTCTGAATCCACTCACACCTGCAGGTAACCCAGCAGTGGTACTGGGTGTGTAAATATACATATATATAAATATATACACAGAGATTTGCAGGAGTATAACACAACCTTACACTTTCACATGGAAGGATACCCAGGCCAGGTTTGGTTTCACTTTAAAAAAGAGCAAAGAGAGGATAGAGACAACACAGCAGAAGGCTGGAGATGGATGGGAAGGGCCAGAGAGGTTGCTAGAAATTTTAAGACTGTTCTATTCCAATTAAAGCATTTTTATCTAATAATATTCTTGTCTATCCTCATGCCTAGAAGAATGCAACACAGTTAATGAACTCAACCCTTCCTTTTGGAAATGCTTGGGCTGAACCTCAGCCCCTGACTCGGAGATGCCTCATCCACAGCAGAACAGCTCGAGGGCTGCCCATCAATGTCAATCCATCCACCCCCGTTTTCCTCTTCACTAGAGCTACTGGAAAGGAGTCTTTGGTAGCCACAGTCATTTTGATAAATTATTTGATATAATTTTTGGAATTATCTTGGCTGGTGAGGCCAGGAGCTCTCCCTGGGTCACAAACAGCCCCAGGCACAGAGGTGCTGCCAGGGCAGGGTGGGGAGGATCTGTTCCTTTCTCCTGCAGCACAGCTGGGGAGTTTGGGATGTGCTGGGTGAAGCCTCTCCACCATTTCGTGCTGCTCCCCTGCACGGAGCTGCTGCTGGAATGTGAGTGCTGAGAGCACACTGCAAGACTCCACATGCCCAGGACATTGCCTTGACTCATTGCATAATTTTGTTTTGCCTTATGGGAACTTGGTGATCTGTTCCCAGGAAAGAAAATGGTTCCTCTTTGTTTTGATGACTGCAGTCTTCCCCAGCTGGGAACAAAGGGCTGCAAGAGACCTGGAGTACAAAGCCCAGCTGCTGCTGCTGCAGGTATCATGACATACAATCGTGTTGATAAAACAGTGATATTAAATTTGGCACTGAAATAAAGTAAATCCCATAGCTCCTGGTATGGAAATTCCTCTGCACATCCTCTGTGTGCTCTGCAGACTGCACTGAAGGAGCTGCTGTCTCTCAGCCAGCAGGATGTCACTTTGTAAGGTGCAGTTTTATCAGCCAAAAGATTTCTTCGTTTGATTAAAAAGAAATTATGCAAATAGAGGTAAATATAAGCAGAGAGAAGTAAAAATAAAAAGAATAATTTCTAGAAAACACTATAGTTGTTGTTTTGAGGAGGTTGGTGCTGTTTGCCTGCCTGAAGGAGCAGGATCAGTGCTCTGGTGTTGTGTCAGAGCAAACACTTTGGATGATCAGTTCCAAACAGGTAACATCTGATTGCAGTCCTGTCTAATGAGTTATTCCTGCATTATCACCTCTGCAGAGCCAAAGCTGCTGAGTTTCCCAGCCAGGAGCATGGAAAAAGACAGCTTATTTCCTGTCAGCTGCCTACCCCAACGTGCTGCCACACGCTCCAGCATGGCCAGGTAGAAACTCAGGAGGAAAAAAAAACCACCAAAGCCTGCAGAGGGCTGGGAAGATTCATTTGTTTGGCATCTGTGTCCGTGCTGGGAAGGCAGCAGGGGCTGTGCAGAGGCTGTGCAGAGGCAGCAGGGGCTGTGCAGAGGCTGTGCAGAGGCAGCAGGGGGCTGGCAGGCACAGCTGCCTGCTAGAGGGGACCAGCTGCAGGGACACTGCAGGCAGGACCAGACCCTTCTCCCAGGCTGGGGTTCCCACACTGGAGCATTCCTCACCCAGCTGTTTTGCCACATTGCTCCATTTTTAAAAATCCCTCAGCCCTGAGCTGCCCCAGGACCCCTCCTGCGGGTTGGGCATCTCCAGTGTCCTTCCAGTGAGCCCGGGAAGGGCAAAGCTCTGCCCAGGCAGCTCCAGCAGTGCCAGACAGCCCAGGCAGCAGGAGCTGAGCAGCAGCACCGCCGGTGTCTCCTTCCACAGCTCCCCAGCATCCGACCACGAAAAAAGCCAGCCCAAAGCATCCTAAAATTTCCCTGTCGTCGCCAGGCGGGAGGAGGCGTGGACAGCAGGAATGCAGGGAGGATGAACGGCAGCTTTTGTGCTGACCCGTCTGAGGAGAGATCAAAGATCCTTCAGAGCTTGGCCTGGAGTTCAGCCCAAGAGCTCCCTGTGTCTCTTCCCAGTTGCTCCCAAAATTGTCCTACCACTGCATGTTTTTAAAAAGCAGGAATAATAACAAGGGTGTTTTATTGCAGGAGCAGCTGCCCCTTGATTTACACATCAGGAATGGTCAGGTACCACTAACGAAACCCATCTCACCCAACGCAGAGAGCGCTGACCTCGGGGCATCACATCTTGTCTTCTGCTTATTGCCAGGACGATTTTCTTGTGTGCTGACAGACTCCTGCTAAATGTTTCCTCTGAGTGGAACTCCACGCTGAACGAAGCCTGAAATATTTACCTTGCACTTGGCATCCAGCAAGGCAAACTTCCCCAGAAAAATGTTGCATTGTTTTGTCTGTGTGTGAAGATCTCCAAGATTTTGTCTAGCTCCAAACTCTTGGCTCGGGACTGAGCTGTGAGTGCAAGTCAGCCTTTCGAAAGTCGGGATTCAGCATTTTCCATAGTGTTCATGAGAAGGAGAAGGGAAATTCCCATTTATTTTCTGGTTCATTGAAACTGAATGGTGAAGTACTGTATGATCCTTGAAACCAAGATTCACCACTGAGTCACGGTTCTCCACCTACGAGGAAAATAAATAAGACGCAAGGCTGGAGGGCAGGAGACTGCGGAGGGACCAGGGAGAAGCTGCTGGGCCCCTTCCCAGGGGTAGGTGTGACCCCAGAGCGGGGATGGAGGCAGGGAAGAGGGACATTTTTCTGCTTTTCAGAGAAAAAACCATGTGCTTGTGGCTTTAATCAGAGCTGGCTTTGGGGTTTGGCTTCATCCTGTGCTGTCATTGACTGGATATGGATCCATATGGATGGATGTAGGACAAGAGCAAATGTACTTAGGTTGTGCTGCGGGAGGTTTGGATTGGATAGTTGGGAGAATTTCTTCACTGAAAGGAGGAAAAAGCATTGGAACAGGCTCCCCAGGGGAGTGGCAGAGCCACTGTCCCTGGAAGTGCTCAAAACCCTGAGGATTTGGTGCCAAGGGACACGGTTTGGTGGTGGATCCAGCAGTGCTGGGTTAATGTTTGGACTCGGTGATCTTAGAGGTCTTTTCCAGCCTTAATTATGCTGTGATTCTATGACTCAGCTGAATGAGCTTTGAACGGCGAAAAAGCCCAGGAACTTTATGTTTTCTTCCCAAAATATTCCGTTTAAAAGGCAAAGACATCCCGCTTAAAAGCAAACTTCCTTTCCTAAATAGTCCATTAACAAGGGGAAAAAATTATATCCCGTTTGGAAGTTTCCTAAATATTCCATTTGACAGGAAAAGGGCCGCGGCAGAAGGGCGGGGGTGCGGGCACTCCGCTCGCCCGGGGTCCCCGTGCGGGGTTTGGGGGGATCTGCGGGATGNGGCCGGTGCGGGTGCGGAGCGGGGCTCGGGGCACTTGCGGGGCTCCGTGCGGGGTTCGGAGGCTGCAGCGCCCCGGTCCCGGCTGGCAGGGCGGCGGTGCGGGGGCGCTGTGCGGGTCCGGGAGGGCAGAGCCGCTGAAAATGCCAATTTACCGCTCCTTCCCATCGGCTCCGCGGGCTGCGCTAGCCCCGGGCTACGCCTTTCAGGTCGGTGTGAAGAGAGGCCTAAAGTCAGGGCAAGGCTGGTGTGTTCCCCCCACCCCCTTCACCCGCTGCAGCTTTCGGATCGCAGCTGTGACACCCCAAAACCCCACACTTTGTGTAACAACTCGTGCCCCTTCCAATTTCAGGGGCTGCCTGGCCGTGGCAGGGCTGAGGTGGCCAGACTGGGGTGCAGAAACCGGGAATTCAAAGAGTTACTCGTGTTCAGGTGTGTTGGGGGCAGCACGGGGGTGGGAGGCAGGAGATGGACGGATCTCTGAAGTGTGGGAGCCCCAGGTTGCCGGTGTAGGGAGGTGATTCAGCGTCGGATAAAAATTCAGCCTGTTTCTCTGTGGGAAGGCGGGCTGCAGGCGGGGAGCGAACAGTTCCAGGATAATCTAGTCAAACAAAGGTAACGAGCACGGAGCGGGGTCTGTGGGTTCACAGCAGTGAACCCCGGGAAGACCCTACCTTCTTCAGAGGCTTTAATACATGAGGTGGAGCAGGAGGGGCTGCAGGCGGGGAGCGAAAGCATCTGTGCAGCAAAAGGACGGTTTTCCTGGTGCTCCGTGTGCTCTTGGACTGTCTGGCACCTCACCAGAGCCCCAGAGCCCCGAGTGTCACCACAGCTGACCGGGGCTGTCCCTGACCTTGGTCACTCCTCTGCAGCCCTCCGGGGAGTGGCTGCGGGCTGTCTGCTCCTTCCTGACTTTGAGTTGTTCTTGTTGGGCTGAATGTCTCCAAGGAGAAATACTAATAATTAGGGTACAGGGAGTAATTACATCACTGACCAGAGATGCATTAGCAGCACAGGGATGTGCTAATTATCCCCACACAGCACCCAAATTGAGTGGGAATAAAGGGAACTGGACAATCCCTGGGTTTGTGCACTGAGGAGCCGAGAGAGGGGCCCAGGCTGCCTTGGCACAGTGGTGGAGGTGCACAGACATTCCCCAGGTGTCTGGCATCAGTGTTACCCACCGGATCGAAGTTGAAGGTTGTAAGAGGCTGACTCACCGTCTGAGCCCAGCAATGGGATTCAAGTTGATTTGCTCTCAGTTATTGTGTCAACAAGTCATTGGTGATAAAAGGTCGTAAAGCATTGTAGTGTGGAGCACTGACAGACGCTTTCTGCGGGCCGGGGACAATCCCAGCCAGCATCCGCCTTGTGACCCGACTCTGCTGTGAGAGGAGCACGAATCCCTCCTGCTCTGGGGCTTTGAATTTACTCCTGGTCTTGCAAACGCGTGTGTGCGCAGCACAGGTTATGAGCAGGGACTGCTTGTAAAGTTAAATGTAAAAGAGATTGTGGAAACCAGCTGCGGTAGGGATTCTTTAAAATGTCACTTTTTTTTACCTTTTCAAGAAAAATCAAACCTAGTTTTGGTCTCAGTTCTAAGTCCAGGATTAACCTGGACTTTGTGTCTTTGCAAGCACGCTTCTGAAGATTTAATTCTGACAGCATTTTCAACATGGAGAACCAACAAGGCAGAGTTTCAGAAGCACTAAAATAATTTTGATGATTACTTCCTGATCCTTTGCAGCTCCTGGGAAACAGTCTGGTAATGTGCCCACACATTTTCAAACTATTATTTAAAGATGGTTTGCAGTTGAAGCTGAACATTTTCTTTGCAGAAAAGATAAACAGATAAACTGAGTCGTGTTTGGATTAGTTTTGTGTGAGCGCTTGCATCTGAATGGGATCTGCAGGTATTTGAACAAATAAAACCTGTTCCTAGACTAGTTCTTGGATAGGATTTTTTTAATCTTCTTCATCTCTGCTACCAGATGCATTTTGCAACTCCTCCAGCAATATTCAGGGCTTATGGCAAAGGTTTTACTTGTCCTGTAAGTGCTTTATTTATGGGAATATTTGTAATTTCTCACCTCTGTTTCAGGATTTACAAATGAATATGGGAGATGCACCTTGTGAGCACACGTGTAGTGCAGAAATCCCCTCACAAAACTAAAGATACTGAATGTTGCCTTTTCTAGGAGAGGGACAGGCATTAGTTTTGTTTGTTTGGCTTTGTTCTACACAAGGAAAATGTTGTTGGCTGGCTGCAGTTGTATGAGCAACACCGGGCTACTTAACAAAAACATTAAGTAAACAGCACTCGATTTTTAGCAGCAGTGCAGGCAGACCTGCAGTTCATGTCCTTCTGGATAAACATCCTGGTTATTACAGGTCAGTGCTGTTTGACAGTGATTATGCTGCATTCAGGGCATTCATGGAAAAGTCATAAAATGACTTTCAGGGTCTGTGTCCGTGGTAAAGCAGCCCCTGTGCTTCAGCCTGGCCCCCTCACCTCGGCTGGGCTGAAGTCTCACAGTCGGGGTGAGCCTTTCTTCTCCTCGGTGTGAGACAGGGCTGGAGGAGCACGAGATCACATCAGCCCCTTCTCCAAGGTGTGCGTGGAGGCTTTTGAAACTCTGTGCCTGTTCTTGCTGAGGCTTGTTCGTGGCTTTATCTGCTGCTCAGGGTTCACAGCCCAGCTCTGCTCAGGGCTCGCTGAGCACAAATAACGTGCAGTGTTCTCTGGAACATCGAATAGTGTGAGCTGTTGTCCTTGTAACAGTTCTAGGCCCTGCTTAGTGAGGGGTGTGTGACTCTTCCTGGCAGAGGAGTCACCCAGCTGAATCTGCATTGGTGGTTTCAGGGTGCAGTACCATAAAAAAAAAAAAAACAGCAGCTACACAGCCCTTTCTCGTTAAATTAATTCAGTTTCTCTGAAGGAAATGAGTCTCGAGTAACCTCTAGCAGTGGCTCTGCTGTCACCCTTGCAGACCATGGCCCTGCATCCGCGCAGGGTGCGCCTGAAGCCGTGGCTGGTGGCCCAGGTGGACAGTGGGATGTACCCGGGGCTGATCTGGCTGAACCGGGAGGCCAAGCGCTTCCAGATCCCCTGGAAACACGCGACTCGGCACAGCCCCCAGCACGAGGAGGAGAACACCATCTTCAAGGTGAGGCACGGGAGAGCTCGGGCATCCCACGGCTCTGAAACACACACAAAGGGCTGGATTGTTGGCCCAGGAGCTGGACAGGCATCTCAGGAGCTGTTTCCAGGCACATTTTATTTATCTGACCTCAGAAAAGCCACTTTTTGCACCTGGATGCCAAGCTTGGCACTGCCTGAGATGGTGTTGAGTTGTTTAACCCTTTCCCACCACTAAAGGCCAGATGCTGCAGGATCCATGGTCTCTGGAAGATGACTGCTGTTTGGCTTCATCTGCTCGGGCTGGGATGTGGTCACTGGCTTGTTCTTGGCAGCAAACTGTGAAATGCTGTTATGTAAATCTTAAGAGGTCCACCACAAGCTCATCACAAGCACTCATCGCTGCTGTCCCTAATATTCTTATCCCAAGGGATTCGCTGTAACTCCCTACACTCCTTTGAGGAATTTCTGACCTCTGTCTTGCAGGGATCTTGGACCAATAATCAGATTTTGGGGTGAGAGGGAGAGGCCAGCTGGATGTCTGTGGCTGTCCTTCCACTCCATTTTAACGGAGTCTATTCCTCCTGCACAGGCTCCCTGTCAAAAATGACTTCTGGTGTTGAATCTGAGACCCATAAAATCTCTAGCTCAGAACGGCTAACATTCTTTTGGAATTTGGATTTTACATCTTTTTTTCTCCACTTACTTTTAATGGGAAAAACTATTAAAGTGGGAATTTCCATTTTTTTGTTATCACAAGAGCTCTAATTAAGACTTCTGCAAGAGAAGGATTTTACCGTGGATTTGTTTGGAAGTTTGATTCCTGATAAAAGCTGCTCTGCGGGGAGGGCTGGACTGAGCTGGCTGTACTTTGTCCCCAGGCATGGGCCGTGGAAACGGGAAAGTACCAGGAAGGCGTGGATGAGCCAGACCCTGCAAAGTGGAAAGCCCAGCTCCGATGCGCACTTAACAAGAGCCGGGAGTTTAATTTGATGTATGATGGCACCAAGGAGGTGCCCATGAACCCCATTAAAATTTATGAGGTGTGCGACATCCCGCAGTCACAGGGATCAATCATTAATCCAGGTGAGGGCCTTGCTGCCACGGGCTGGCTCCTGGGCTGGCTCCTGGGCAGGCGTTGGTCCAAGGGAGCTCCTTCCCTCTCTCCGTTAACTCTCCAGCTGCCCTTGTGCAGTAGGAGCACCTGCCAGGTGAAGCCTGTATTTCAACTAAAAGGGCTTTGAACTATGCTTTGAATAAAATGAAGCTGCATACAGCTGCATGTTTTCCTACTAAACAGTCTAATATTGGCAATACTGTGTCTTACTCCATCAGTAGTTTAACCTTCACTTTCTAGAATTATATATCAAACTGAAATTAGCATATTGTATGCAGTGGATTTATCCGGTTTTACTGAAATTTGAAAAATACACAAATTAATACCCAGTATTGTGCACAACCAATATGAAGATGATATTTTTTCAGTGTTTCATGCTGATCATCCACCCCACGAGAATGTGCTTGTTTGCAGGTTCCACTGGCTCAGCTCCATGGGATGAAAAAGATAATGATCTTGATGATGAAGAGGAGGAAGAGTTGAATCAATCTCAGCATGTCCCAATTCAAGAGACATTTCCATTTCTTAATATTAATGGTTGGTGGCACAGACCAATGTATTAGTGAAGGTATTTGTTTGTAAACTGCTGCATGCTCAAAATAAAATCTTGATTTACTGAAGAGTTGTTGCCTTTTTGTAGATTCTTCGATGGCTCCAGCCAGTGCAGAAAACTGCAGCCCTGAAACTGTGTGGCCAAAGAACGAACCTCTGGATATGGAAATGCCCCCAACAGCGCTGCAGCATGACTTCTTCAGCAGCCCCGAGCTCTGGATCAGCTCCCTGCCAAGTACGTGCATGGCTTTGTAACAGTGCTTCTGCTTTTGTACTTTAAAACCCCACAGAAAATAGAGTTTTGTCTTTTTTTCATGTGGCTGTTTGAATGAGGAGAACTTGTGTCGTTTAAATAGAACTGTGTGTGGTTTAAACGTCCTTGTGAGGGCAGCGGGGCTCGTGTGATGTCCCTTCTGCTGCTGCTCCAGGAAAAGCCACACTGATGGTTTCTCTCCCAGTGACAGACCTGGAAATCAAGTTTGAATATCGAGGAAAGGAGACCGGACCCACGACGACTGTGAGCAACCCACAGGGCTGCAGACTTTTCTACGGAGAGCTGGGTCCTATGCCAGACCAGGAGGAGCTCTTTGGGCCCATCAGTTTGGAGCAGGTCAAGTTTCCAGGGACGGAGCAGATCACCAATGAGAGGCAGAAGATCTTCACCAGCCGGCTGCTGGATGTTATGGACAGGGGACTGATCCTAGAGGTCAGTGGCCACGCCATCTACGCCGTGCGGCTCTGCCAGTGTAAGGTGTACTGGTCTGGGCCCTGTGCCCCCTCCTCCACCACCCCAAATCTCATTGAGAGGCAAAAGAAGGTCAAGCTCTTCTGTCTGGAAACATTCCTGAGCGGTAGGTAACTTGTGCTTCTGGAGAACAGCTTTGGACACTGCTCGTGGCACTGCTGGAAAGGGTGGTCAGCACTGGGGCTCTGCCTGGATGCACCAGGTGGTTCCGTGTGTGTGGAGAGTGGGTTGGGGCTGCTGTTCCCCTGACTTCAGGGGAGCTTGGAGCAAGTGTGTGGCAGGAGAAAGGACTGGACACTCATTTAATGCTCCGAGAGACATCAGAGGGCCTTGCTTTTAGAGAGAGCACTTCTTGTGCAAGGAATGAGCTGGCAGAGGACAGTGTGTAGGTAAGGGCAGGGCTGATGCAATGAGGGGGGATATCACGGGTGTTCCCAGCCTGAAGAGGACAAACCTGCAGCACTCTGCTTTTCTTCCTAGAGCTGATTGCCCATCAGAAGGGACAAATTGAGAAACAGCCACCATACGAGATCTACTTCTGTTTTGGAGAAGAGTGGCCTGATGGAAAACCCAGGGAGAGGAAGCTGATCGTGGTGCAGGTAGGAGCTGGGGCTCTGGGGTGGCATGTGCCAGCCTTGGGTTTGGGATCAACTCCTATGGATACCGAGAGCTGTTCTCTTCTGCTGTGGCTTCTGACACCAGGAAAACTCCAGTAAGGTTGATGGGGTTTGGGAGAGCAAATACAAATGTGGCATGTGCCTAATAGAATTGGTTTGTGTGTTTTAATGTACTGTGGACACCATCTCTGCATCCAGGACAGCGGTTCCTGCAGAGTGACAGGGATATTCCACGTGCCTTTAGGCTAAAAGAAGGAACTTCTTTACCAGGTGATCCCCGTCGTGGCCCGGATGATCTACGAGATGTTCTCTGGGGACTTCACACGCTCCTTCGACAGCGGCAGCGTGCGGCTGCAGATCTCCACGCCCGACATCAAGGACAACATCGTGGCGCACCTGAAGCAGCTGTACCGGCTGCTGCAGAACCACCAGGAGGGCTGGCCCATGCAGGGCCCTGCCATGCACATGGCACAGCCCCTCCCAGCTCAGTGACAGCCCGCGGCTTCCTCCGGGCCTTCTTATGTTGTACATACACACAAGTGTTTCTTAACCAGTGCCTTGCCTGAATCTGAGGAAATAAAATCTGTAAATCTCGTCATCTGATTCCACCATTTCAGCAGTTTGTGGTGCTTTTGTTTTGGAAGTGGCTCAAAACAGAGGGGATTACAGGAATACTTCTAACTCCTTCACCCTTTTCAGCTGTTTGCTTAAGTGCAACCCCTCTGTATAAACAAGTTTTCAATTCTGTAATATTTTTTAATCTGCTATTAATACAATGTATATAAATACCTGGTCATTAGAGGAGGAGAAGGAAAATAATCTGTGCTCTATTAAACCTGCCTGGACAGTATCACCTTGTCTAATTTTTTTTCTCTTTAACGGGGCTGTAACAGCAAGATACTCCTTACAGTGTGGGGTTTTTTTTACAGGGATATGTATACGCAGGCATTGTAAATGGATCTCTCACAGAATGGGGGTGGAAGGGACCTCTGGAGCTCCTCTAGTCCAGTCTTCTGGGGGCTGATCGTTCCGATCCGTAGAACCCTGAGCGCTCTGTGATGGTACAGAGCAGCCAGCGGCTCCCAGCACAGCTCGGCGCTGTCCCTGTCCCCTCCTTTGGGCCCGGGCTGCGGGCGCTGCCCCGCCGGGNGCCGCCCTCCTGGGCCACCTGCGGGACGCCGAGGCCGCCGGCGCCGAGCCGGTGACCGCCAGCGAGGTTGTCCCCAGCGGCTGGAACCTGTGCACCGTGGCCGGGGTGCTGCTGGGCTACCCCGCCGTGTACACCTTCGCCGAGGGCGCCGAGAACTGCCTGGCGCTGACCCCGCTGAGGCTGTTCACGGCCCAGGCCGCCTGCCCCCGCATAAAGGACGGGCTCAGGGTGCAGATCTACTCCTTCAGCGTCCCGGAGAGCCTCTGCGCCGAGCTCGGGGACGTGCTGGATGCCTGGTGCCAGGAGCTCAGGGAGGCGTTCAGCGCTCAGAGTGATTTTGTAGATCTCTGCATTTCGAGCGAGGTCGTGTCTCTTCCAGCGGTTGCCTTGTAAAACATGAGCATACGCAGACTTTCTGGCCTTCCTCACTGTGTCAGGGACCAAGGCAGAAGATCCAGTTCCCTGGGTGTGTTTTCTCCCGCATCTGTCATGGTCCTTGAGCGCTGAAGGCTGAATTGTGACAGTCACCACAGGCCAGTGGCAAAACCAAACACAAGTACTTTAAAAAAAAAAATAAGCGTGTGCTCCCAGCTGCTCTGCTGCCTTGGTCCTGCCTGCACATCACACCCTGCAAAGTCAGTGTGTATTTATGTGCAACTGGCAGCTGAATATTAATAAAAGATTTGAACACCACGGTGCTTTGAATGAGTGAAGTTTATTGTAGACTCCATGTGTATTATGTGTATATTTCAGGTATATTTACTTCCCTTGCAGGGAGGTGTCGTGGCATGTGTCGTATCTGAGCCTGCACATGAGTGAGGGGCAAGTGCTGCTGTAAAAGCTGCACAGTGCAGCTTCAAAAGGGACTTTAAATTCCTCTCTCTGATGAATTCCTGTGGTGCTGGCAGTGAAAGGGAAGCAGGTGTGGCTATGGGGATGCTCAGCCACTAGAGAGGCTGGAGGAGTGGGATAGAGTGGGTGTGAGGTGGCAGAATCGCTCAGGACACACGAGGGGACTGTGCTGAAGAGCATCCCTGAGCTGAGTTTCTTTGTCAGGTAAGAGTAGAGATGATCCAGGATCGAGAACCTCCCATTCAGGGAGGCAATAAATACAGGAGGAGAATTTGGGGGGCATAAAACCCATGCAGGCTGGATGCCGGGGACATGGGCTGCCCTGGCCCTCCTGCCCTGTCCGTGGTCAGAGGGGCTTTGTCCCCCAGTGCCTCGAGGACTGGGCAGTGCGGCCTCCAGCAGGAACAGTGACCACAGCAGCCGAGGGAAGGGGTGATGGATGTCCCCATGTTTATTGGGGGATGTCCCCGTGTTCATTGGGGGTGTCTGGAGTGAGAGCAGCTCGGGATAAGAACCAAACATGCACACACAAAACAGCAGAAGGTGCGGTGAGGTCCAGTTGCTCTTGGTGAAGCAGAGGTCAGTTCCTGCAGTGAAGTCAGTCATCAAGGAGCTCCTTCACAGCCCGTAACTCGCGAGGAAGGCAGCGATGGCCAATGCTGCCACTGCCACTAGGAGAGGGATCCAGGGACCGCGCTGTCTCTGCCAGGAGAAGCCTTTGTTACTGGGAGTGTGCCAGGGCATGGCCCTTCTCATCTCAGCCCTGGCAAACACATCATTGATCCCTCTCCCTGGCCGGTGTGGGGTCAGGGCAGGAGCTCCCACCTGTGCCTGGCTGCCATGGCAGCGGTTGAGCTCGTCGCGGCACTGGCGCAGCCGGCTCAGGCACGACTGGTACTCCTCGCTCAGCGCCTCCAGCTCCGAGCGCAGCTCCGAGCACTGCGGGCACAGCCAGGGGCTCTCAGCAGGAGGGGTCCCCTCGGCTCTGCACACACCCAGGGTGGCCGGGCAGTGGCTGCAGCGCTTCACCTGTGCCCGGGCACGGCCCAGCTCTGCTGCCTGAGCATCCTGGAGTACCTGCAGGGACAGAGACAGCTCAGCGTTACTGCAGCTGGTGCTGGGGCAGTGCCTGGCCTGCCACCATCCCACCACCTGCCTGCCTTTGCTGCCAACATCCACAGCACGGGGGAAAGGAGCAGGACTGATTTTTATGACCACGGGAGTGTGCAGGTCAGGAGGATGTGGCATGCAGGCTCCTGTCAGGGTTTGCCCCTCAATCTGAAATTCCTTCTGCATTTCACTGATCCTGACAGCAATTCCTGACAGTCCTTTTAACCCTCTGAGACATCGGACACATGGAACAGGCACTTTGGTTGCGCTGCACAACCCCAAAACTCAGGGACAGCCCCTGTTCCTGACCAGCCACACAGGGCGAGCTCTCCCTGACATTCTGACGAGCAGAGCATTGGCAGCAGCCGTGGAAGGAGCTGCCTGTGCCCAGAGGCTTCAGGAGCCAAAGTGGGGGCAGCTGGGTTTCTTGTCCCCCAAGCTGTTCCCTCTTGGCTGTGACTGTGCTTTATAAACCCCTCCTGGGAGCTGCTGGGTACCTGGTGGTGGTGGTGCCCCCAGCACTGTGGCTTTGTGTGATCAGCTCTCCGCCTGTGTGGCTCTCAGCTCTGCTACAGTAAGTTATAAATAATTTTTATAAGTCCTTTTTAAAAAATCCTTTCTGGCTGAACACTGCTGTAAGAATTGGGGGGATGTTGGTTTGATGGCAAAATGTGTGTAAAAGTTGGTTGGTTGGGTTTTTTGCAGCCCAGTTATAAGGGCATTGCTTCTGTTAGCAGATCCTTCCTGTTATTTTTATTGTTGTTATTTATTGCAAGCATTTTCTTTTCCTCCTCTCCTTCCTTTATGCTCAGGGGCTTGGTTCTTAAAGTGTGGCTTTGGCTTTTCCCTATGGGGCTGCTGAGGCTCTCCTGTCTGTGAGAGCAGGAGTGGGTTTGGATGGGGAGAGCTCTGCTTCTGCAGCCAAGGCTGCTGCAGCCCTGTCCTTGTGTGCAGGTGCTTTACTGGGGGTTTAGGCAAGAGTGGTATCAGGATAAAAATCTAGGGGCGATAATCCTGCCAGGAGACACCAGACCTGGGTCACTGGCAGGAGTTTTGGTGTGCTCTGGCACCAGTGACAACTGAGTGACTTCCTCACCTCGTTCTCCTTTGCTGGGAGCTGGCATGTCCTTTTCTGCATCTCATCCTTCAGATTTTCTGTTCCCTCCTCCTCGGGGTGCTCTAACAGAGCGTTTTGTTTTTCTGTGGCAGGAGCGAGAGGTGGGGTCTGTGTGGTGACAACTTGGTCTAGAAAATAGTCAGGCTTCTGAAGAGAAACAGCTCCAGGCTCTGGGCTGGCTTTAGCTCTTGTTTACCCAACATGGTTTAAGGATAATATTTGTGTGCTACGCAGAAGGCACAGGAGCTGACTTTGTTATCACAGGCCTGTCTCTGCTGTAGCTACAAGTTCATCATCTTAAGAGCAATATTTCTAAGCAATTGCCAGAAATGGAGGGGAGGGAGAGTTAAAATGCCTTTTTTATTACTTTCTTTTTGTCAAGTACAGCTGTAATTGCAATTATAAACTGGAATGTGTTTTGTTTGGAAAAAAATATGGCATAGCCACTGAAGCAGAATTTGCAGTGAAATCCATTTATTTTTAAAGTGTTTGCCATCATAAATACATTTATGTTTTAATGTTAGCTAGCAAAACAACTCATTTTGGGCAGCTCTAAAATAACCCTTTATTCTAAACCAATGGAGACTTTTCCTAGAGTCAGAGCTAGTGTTCCTGTTTCCAGGGAGTGCTGTGTGGGGATTACAAAGTTTGCTGACCTTTCCCTTGCACTGTCACCTCCTGGCTCTTCCGTTGGTTGTTCTGATCATGGATCAAGTCTGGAAACACAAAAAGCCACATTATTGTCCACAGCACTAAAGGAGGTCTCTTACTTTGTGCATCTCTGTGTTACTTACTCTGCAAATGGCTGATTGTTGCCTCCAGCATTACCTTCTGCTCTTGTTCTTTTTGCAATTTATCTGAAAAGAGGATAGAAGGAAATCAAGGTTGGAGTAAATCTCTGTGAGTCTTTACACAAGGGTGGTACTTTTCAGTTCTCCACATGTGCAGAGTGGAGCAGATATTGTTGGCTGCCCTGGACTTTTCTTCTCTGAAGGGATGTGATTTTTAGCTGTTTATTGCCCTTTCTTTTTTGGCAACTTTGTCTTGTGTGCCTTGCGTTCAAATCATTTATGGTTTCTTTTAAAACTGTTCATGCTAGACCTGTTATGAGATTAGAGCTGCAACCCACTTTGTCTTCCTTAATTATGCTTTAAAATAGCCATGTGTGAGTTTAAAATAACGAGTGTGAGTTTCCTTGCCTCTGTGTGAGCTGGTGCTTTGGGCCATGATCAGCTCCCTGTGACACCATCCTCACCCAGCACCCGGGACTGCAGTGCTGTGATGGATGGTCAGGCAAGGCTGCAAACCCTGATTCAGGCTGAGGACACACATTAGATTTTTATTTCTTTTCAGGTCTCCCATTCCATCCTTTCCTCCAGCAAAGTCACTTGACTTCTCTGGACTCTTTAGTGTAGTCAGGAACAACTTTAGGAGGACTTTGGCAGCCAGCAGCTTTTGCGGCAGGCTGAGCTGTGCAGCACGGGGGAGCTGAGCCTTGTGTGCGCGCGGCTCTCAGCACCGCGGGTTTAGGAGTATTTTCCTTGTCCCTTAGGGGTTTTTGGAGGGCACACCCGCACGTTTCCCGGCCGTAGGTACCTTGGATGTGTCGGATGAGGCCGGCCTGGCGGTCGTTGTCGCTGCGCAGGGCGCTGGCTGTGCGCAGCAGCTCCGTGTGCTCCTCCCGCAGCCCCCGCAGCTCCCGGCTCAGCCGCTCGCTCTGCGCGTCCGCCCGCTGGCCAAGGAGAGACAGGCACAGGCTGGTCCGGCTTGGGACGACATTAAAGCTCATCTCGTCCTGCCCCCAGACCACCTCTCGCCGTCCCAGAGTGCTCCAAGCCCCGTCCAGCCTGGCCTTGGACACTTCCAGGGATGGGGCAGCCACAGCTGCTCTGGGCAGCCCAGCGTCAGTAAAACCCCGCATTCCAGAGGGAGCTGTTCCTGCAGGGAGCTGCCGTACCTGGAGCTCGCTCTGTAAAGCCTGGAAGCTGTTTTTGAGCTCGGTGTGTGCTGCGGTCACCCTGGTCAGCTCGGCTTTGAGTGTGGCGTCGTGCTCTTTCCAGAAGGCGAGGTCCTCTCGTGTCTCTGCCAGGCTTCTCTGGGGAGGAGAGCAGGGAGCCGGGGGCGGGTGTGACCCGGGGGATGGTGCCGCCTGCCCTGGGTGACACCAGCTCGGCTGTACTGGCTCCCCCAGCATCAGGACGCAGAAACCTGCGAGGGGCTGATGCCATCTGATGGACAGAGCCAACACGGGCGGTGTTCCCTCTGGAGCACAATCCTGTGCTGCCAGCAGGCTGCAGAACCTTGCTGGCATTTGGGATAAAACTCTCTTGTTTTTCTGCAAATACCGGTTATCCTGTGGGTCAAAGCCATTTGCTGCCTCTTGGGGAAAACCTGTTTTCGTATAAATGAGCAACTCCAGAAAAAGCAGCTCTGGAGACCTCGTGCCCTGGTGTCTATGTGTGTGTGCAGAGCAGGGAATGGCCCTGGGGATGGACTGCAATTCAAGCTGACAAACCGAGTACATTTCCCCAGCTGTGAGCCGTCTGTGAGTTGATGTGCAGCTCGTGCAGTGAGCACAGGTTGCATTAAAGCTGCTTTGGGCTTTGCTGAGTAGCTAAAACATAATTTCTTTTTTTCTTTGCTGCTAATGGCAAGCCTGTCATCACCTTTCCCTGATATGCAGGTTTTCTTTGTCACAGTTGGACTAAATTAAAGCCAGGTTTTAGACATGTTGCTCACCTGGGAATTTTGCAGCTGCTGTTCTGCTTGGAGTTTGTCCTCCAGCATCTTCTGAAGAGCCTCTTTTGCCTTCTGCTCATAGGTCTGCTTCTGGTCCTCCATCTCTATCAGGATCTTCTTCACACACTCCTTTGAGTAACTCTTGAAAGAAAGAAAGAGCTTGAAGTGTTTATCTGTCAGGTTCCTGACCTTGCTAAACCTGAATATTAGCAAACCCGGAGTGTGTGAATGCCACTGCTAATGTGCTGTGAAGCATTGCTTCAGCAAAGAGTTAAAGTCCTTTTTGGATCGGTATCTAATCAGATTGATGTAGAAACTGAGATCCGACCCAGTTACAAGGCTTGTTTTTTTGTTTTCCTGCCTTTCCTCACTGGTGTTTGTCAGTGAATCAGACGTTACCTGGGTGCAGGCCTGCAGCTGATTTTCCAGCACCCGCAGTTTACACCTCAGTTTGTCTTCGTTCAGCTGACCCTGGGGAAAAAGCAACTGAAGTGAGATGTGAAATCATGAACTGCACAATGTGCCCCCAGTGTTCTGTCGGGTTGTGTTTTGATTTTCTCCTTTCATCTGGACTCAGATCAGAATCTCTTCAGTGCTGAGAGCTCAAACAAACCTTCCCAGTCTCAGAATAAATGGGATACAGGGGAGGTAAAACTTTTATGGATTGAAAACCTGTCCTGAGGCAGTTTCTCTGGTTACTGAGTGCAGGTGCTAGCAGTGACATGACAAGTTAGGAGCGAGGGGATTTGGGGTTGTTCTGGCTGGGTTTGGCAGAAGTGCAGCTGCTGCCTGTCCCCACAGATAGCCCTGTTCTCTGCTGGTGCTCCCTCCCTGCCTCCAGCTCCAGCTGCTGGAATGCTCTTGTCTCGCTGTTTTCCTGAGAAAAGAGGTTGGGTCTGTGTTGCAACATCTGCAGTTGGGCAGGGGGATCGAGGGCACCGGTGATGATTCATTTTCCTCATTATCATCATCTCCTCTCGGTGTTAGTCAGGCTGTTCAGGCCTTGTGAAAGCAGACTGCATGCAAATTCAGATAACATTTCTAGCAAAGAGTTCACGTGGGCTGTTTTTCCACCACCAGCACGGAGAACACCAATATCCTCTCTGCCCACTGCTGCTCGAAGTCACGACTCTGAGCAGAATCTCCTTGATGTAGCAGGAATAGCTGTCAGACCCAAGCAAAACCAGACTCCCTGGTGTCTCAGCACTGTTTAAATTTGCACAGAAGCTCGTTTACAGTCCCACAGACTAAATCTTCCCAGTTCAGTTGTTGGTGCAAAGAACTAAAGGCTTAGTAAGTGGGTGGAATTTTGAACAGCAATTTTAGATGTGCAATATTCTGCCTGGTTTTCCTCAGTTCTTCTCCTCTGTCTGTGCAGGTTCCAGCTGCTGTGCACAGATGTGGCTGTGCCATGGATGAGGCAATCAGGCCCTTCCTGGGCTTTGGGCCAGAAGTCCTGGAAGGATTTGGGTTGGAAGGGACCTTTAATCACAACAGAGACTCACTCAGCATCATCCTTCACCTGGCAGCATTTCTGAATCAGCCCAGCTAGTTTTACAGCTGGTGGGGGATTTAAGGCACAGAGCTGGGGTAGGAAGGTCTCTCTAAGCTCGAAGTGAAATTGTGGGGAGGGGGAAGGAGCCAGATGCTTTGTCCCTGCAGTCTGACACCCCCATTCTCCTGCAGAGCCTTCACTTGCCCCATCAAGCCACAACCACCCGTGAACAGCCCCTCAAAAATGGCTGTGGCCATTCCAAGAGCTCCTGCCACATCGTTCATAGGTATTCAACAGCTCATCCTGAAACCCAAGCTGTCAGAAAGGTTAAAAAGCTGCTACAACAAACATTTGGCATCCCACCTGAGGCTGGAAAGGGACAGCCAACCCTCACTTTCCATAGCCCACAGTATGGGCGAGCTCCATCCATCCCTCCCTCTGCCAACACCCCCTGGGGAAGCCCCCAAGCCCCACCTGCCTCCTGGAATCCCCTCCAAGCAGCAGCATCTGCCTTTTCACCCCAGCAGCTCCAGCACCGGGGGGATCTTTAGGCTGATGAAAAACTGATCCTTAGGTGATGAAAAGCTGATCTTTAGGCTGGTGAAGAGCAGAGTGCAAGAGGCAGCAGCAGCAAAGCCTGTCCTGCAGCAGGGGCAGCGAGCAGCCAGGAGCACCCACCTGTTTGTAGTCTGAGGTTTCGTGGCCACTTCCTGCGAGTGTGGCTGGCTGTTTTTTCCTGCTCACATTATATAAAGGAGCGAGCAAAGGCGGAAGTTTCTGAGCACAGGATGTCTAACACAAGTTTTTGTACCCCCTCACCCAATCGCTCGCTTTTCTGCACCAACAGAACTTTCTAACCACTTTTTTTTAATGGCACAAATTAATATTTGATTTTATAATCCTGTAGAAAAACTTCATATATTTCATAAAACGCATCACCCTAGTTTTGTGTCCCCACAGAATAAAAAAAGGGCCCTGGTTCAGGGTGACCAGAGGATTTTTTTGAGCTGTGGGGAGACAGTTTGATGCCAGGCCATGATTCAGCACCAACAGCCTTGGTGTTGGGGCTCTGGCCTGTGTTTGGGGCCCAGAATACATCTCTGAAAGGAACAGGGAGGATAACCCTGTTATTTTTTCCCCACTCACTGCTGTTTGCTTTTGTTTAAGAAGCAGTAGGAAAGGCAAGCATAAAAACACCCCACACCTCTACAGAAAAACAGATTTTTAGACTTGCTGGTGATCTTGAAAGCAAAGGGCATTTTGCAGGAATATCTTGGGGCACAAAAGAGAAAAATTGAGGCCAAGTGCCCCCTTTTCTCCTGAGTTTGTCCCACCCTCCCCAGGCAGAGAGGTGCCAGTGAGGCAGGGCAGTTTCTGGGGGCTCTGCAGCGCTCTGGTACCTGCCAGGATTTCTCTGATGCCTGGAGCAGAGTGGACAGCAGCTCCTGCAAAATCACCATCTTCTGCTTGAGCAGCAGCTCACGGTGCAAGGCCTCCTGTGGGAAGGGGGATGGGGTCAGTGGGGCCCAGAGCCAGGGGGGACAGCCCAGAGCCCCCCAGCCCAGGGCAGGGCTGGCCCTGCTTGAGGGGCTCCAGGTCTGTGAGGTCTGGAGGCTTTTCCAGCCGTGTTAAAACTGGGCTTTTAATACTCCTTTCTTTAGCAATATTAATACTAACTTTAAAAATATTATTCTTGACAAAAAACAGCTGTCCCAGTGGGTGCTGAGCAGGGTTTGGTACCTACCTTCAGGTAGTTGGAGAGCTGCACCATTTCCTGAAAGGGCAAGGGCAAATGTTTAAAAATAGGATGGTTTCAGTTTATAAACATGTCATGAACTTGCTACATAAATCTAAATATTTTTTAAATAAAAGGGAATTAACAGCCTATACTTGAGTGGGGGAGGAGAGTCTGCTGGGGTCCATTGGGTTGGTTTTTCCAGGGAAGGGGAAATATTTCCACAGCAATTTAACTTTCAGGCTGGTCATTACCTGTGCTTCGCTTACCTTATTTAAAACTGCTATTCCCCAACTGAAATGAAAACCAGAGAGTGTTACTGAGGTGTCAGGGAGGGTTTTCAGCCTGGACACCCCCCCCAGCTGAGCTGTGTCTGTGCAGCAAACCTGGTGCTTTCTGGAGGGGGAGCTTTGGGAGCTGCTGCCCTGTGGGAATTCCCAGGAAGGGAGGGCAGAAGCTGCTTACTCTGTCTGCTGGCTCGAGTCTTTCAATTCTGAGCGTGTGTCTAGGAGGGTCTGTGTTCCTGTGGGAGCAAAGTGAGAGGCTGTGAACGATCCCCCTGAGGGGCTAGGGATGTTTTCCATGAGGGCGTCGGTCTCTGCTCCCATTGCTCCCAGCTCAAACAGTGTCCAGTGACAGCTCAGTGGGCACAAGAGGCAAAGAAATGCCCTGCTCTGATGGACAGAGGAGCAGGATGCACTGCAGTCACTCCCCTGGCTGATCCTGGGACAGCAGCAGGGCAGCCCTGGGGCAGAGCAGCTGCTCGGCAGCACTGGTGGCCAAGCTGTGGGCTGGTTTATCCTTCCCCAGGAGAAACATTCCTAATTCCTGTAGTGTGCAGGGAAAACTCAGGCTGGGATGGTGAAACAGCACAGGAGTGGGGATGCTGGCTGGAGAGCTGCCAGCTGATCCCAAACAGCTCCATGGAGAGGTGAAGGTGGGAAGGGAATATTGTGTTGGGAGATCTGAGTATCCCTCACGTACCTTGGGTGTTTGTGACAGAGTCCCCTGGTCCCCGGGGGAGGCTGAGGTGCAGCAGGGGCTGTGCAGGAGGGACGGTGGGGCAGCTCCTCAGGTCCTGGAACGAGAGGGCAGCTGGGGTCAGTGCCTCCCCAAAGCAGGCTGAGGGCAGGGGCTGTACCTGCAGGGAGGGACTGGGTGAGGAGCTGCCAAGGAACTGAGGCAAATCCCCAGGGATCTGCTGCTGTGGCTGCAGCAGCTCCAGAGCTTTGTGGGGACAAGCCTGCTGACTGTGGGGATGGGGTATGACACCCCAGAACGGGACAGGGTAGCCAGGAGCTGGCCCTGGTGTGGCTCTGTGCTGCCCCAGAGCAGAGGTGTCAGTTCTGCTCCCCGGGCTGGGGCCTCTTTACCTCAAATAGCCAAACAGGCCCTGCATGCCACTGCTTGTTCCAGATTCCTGGGGCTGGAGCTGCTGAACCAAGTGGCAGCAGGAGATGGGAGATTGCTCTGGTGCTGCCCAGGGAGCTCCAGGGTGGGTCTGTGTAAATCACCTCGTGCTCAGGCTGTCTCTGCTCACACAGCTTTGTGAACCCCCAAGGTGTACCAGGGAGGTTCACACAGATACACATTTACAATGAGATCTGTTTGGCTCTGCCTGGGGTGTTTTGCACTTTCCTAAGGTGTTCTTGAAGGCAGGGAGCCCTCTGGGTTCCTGTGGAGCACAGGGTGGATAATGAGTACCAGGGAGTCTCCTGCCTCCCCCACCCTTCCTGCTCTCAGCGCAGGTGATGGGGGGAAGCCAGGTGGCTGGAGCTCACTTATCAAGGGTAAAAATAATTTGTGTAAGTGCCAAACTGCAGCCTGGCAGCGAAAATGTGGGGTTGTACTTGGAGAAATGGCAGAAGAATCTCCATGTGGTTCAGGGCTTGGCAAACAGGAGAGGAGCAGGGTGGGAGGTGACTCTGCAGTTCGTAAGGAAATGCACATTTTTGTCCGTTCAATCTCCATTTCGGCCATGTTTTCACTTGGATGCTGATGCTTTAGTGGTGTCTGGAGCGGGCTGAGCCCTGAGCTGAGCTGCAGGGCAGGTGTTACCTGGAGCAGGATGCTTGGTGTGGGCTCCGGAGGGGTTCGTGCCTCGGGCTCCTGTCCCCGCGGGGCTCCCCCGGCCTCGCCCGCCAGGTTCCTCCTCCGGAGGAACTCTGTTTGCCGGGGGCCGTGCGGTGGCCGCGGGGCTGGCCGGGCCGGGGGGCGGCAGGAGGTGACATTGTTCCTGCGGCGCAGCCCCTCCCTCGCCTCCTGCCGCCGCTCACTCCTCTCCTCGTAGCTCTCGCCCGGGCACCGCCGCTGCCGGGCCCGCCTGGGCATGGTGGCCCTGTCCCCTCGGGGCTCTGCCCTGTGGAACCAGGGAAAACACAGCGGCTGAGTGAAAACCAATCGTTTCTGGGGTTTAATGGCTGTGGGGTTTCGGGCAGTGGTTCTGGAGCACCATTTACATTTATAGTACATCCATGCTTTTTAGTTTGTATGACAATCTACTCTGTAATCCTTTTTGCTGTCCTTATGGCAGCTGTGGGGTGCTCAAAGCTCATTCCTGGTGCCATCTTTTAATGTAGGGGCCTCCTTTGAAGGAGAGCAGCATTTTTGGGGTGGTCAGCTTTTGCCGTGGGTGGGGAAGGTGCCCCCAAGCCCCAGGCAGGACACGGCTCCAAATGCTGAGGGGTTTTCAACTCATTTTGCTGCGTTTTAGAAAAGGCCCACTTGCACATCCTGCTCAGTCTCCACTCATCCATCTCTTCCCATCAGGAAAAGCTCAGCCCTCTCCCACCTGTGCTGCCTCTGGATTGCCCAGCCTGTCCCAGGGCTCTAAAAACCTAAATTCGCCAGAAATGCACTGAAAAGCAGGGCAAAGCTTAAAGAAACACGGTCCATTACGCACCCAGGGCTGAGCAAACTGTTGAGGCTTTCTTGACAAGCTAATGCTCTATTTCTTCCTTCTGTTACCCCAAATTACCCTCTCTAATTAAACACGTCCTTTATCTTTGCTTTCCAAGCTGTTCTTGCTTCAAGGGAAACCAGAAAAAAAACTGTGTTTCTTGCAGGTTCACGTTACAGTTTCCCAGTGCAAGTTGTGTAGGCTGAAAGTGGGGTGAAAAGAGGAAAAAGGTGCCTGGTGCTGCCCTGAGCTTCTGCTCCCCTCCAGTCCCACCAGCCAGGTGCTGTGAGTGCTACAGCACTTACCTGGTGCCGGGGTCCTGTCCTGCCCCTCGAGAGCCGAGCCGGGCCGGGCGTTATCAGGCAGGAACAAGCCCCAGCTGCCCTCTTCATGCCAACCACCTCATCTTGTGCTCTCCTTTTCTCTCTGTAAAACAGGAAACGTTGCAGCTGCAGCCGAGCCCCGGTTCCTGTCTGTGCTCGCAGCCCGGCTCGCAGAGGGATCGGGTTTGTCTCGGGAGCCCCGGGTGTCCAGCCCGGCTCTGGGCAGAGCCTGCAGTTATCTTTGGGGCATCTCCCCTCGCTGCTCTGTCACACAGAGGCTGAGCTGGCTCATGGAGCCGCTTGTGGCACTCGGTGACGGAGTTTCCCCGAGCGGCTTTGGGGCAGAGAAATCCAGACTTAGGGAAGTACAGTAATGCTATTATTTAAAGGCCTCTCGCAGATTGGAAAGAGGAAAAAAAGTGTGTTTTGGCAGCTGAGGAGAGGTCAAGAATGGCAGAAATTCATTAAGGTCTTTAGAGAAGTGAAAGCTCCGTTAATGCAAATCGGGAGGAGGTCGGTTTAGCCAGCTGGGCACTGATAAGGGCGCCGCGCCCTAATAAGGGCTCCCTGCTTGTGCCCGTGGAGAAGGAACACCCGGAACTGCTGAGATCTCAATGTAACATTGGATTTATTTTTACAAAGATCGACATGGAAGGGATGTGTGACAAAAAAATCTCCAGATTCAGAGACTCTCTTGTGGCTTTGGGTGGTTTGTGCTGCTTGGCCCAAACCCTGGTTCTGGGCGAGGGCTCAGCTCAGCTGCCTCGGTGGCTTTCCAGAGGGAACAGTTACTGCAGGCTGAGCAGGAATCCTGCTGTGAGCAGGACACTGGCAGCAGGTGCTGCTGCAGGACTCCTCTGAAGTGCCTCCTGGTTGGAAAAAGCCCTTTACAAGAGTCCATGAATAAAAAAAGACATTTCTCTGGTGTTACAGACTCCTGGAGTGTCCTGCCCCAGGCTGCCGGGGGCTCAGCACAGGGATGCCCGTGGGGTGTGGAAAGGGGCACCTAAGCAGCTGGGTTCACACCAGACCCTCCTGCGTGGCCCCAGGTGTCCCAGCACGGTGTCAGCACTACGTTCTCCTGACGTTCTCCACGCGGTAGCTGCTGCGGATGAGGGACTCGAGGAGCTCAGGGGCGATGCTGCGGAGGAGGAGCATGCTGCTCACTGTCCGGGGCGGGTACTGCAGCTCCCGGTGGCGCAGGGCTCCTGCCCGGATGATCTCCAGGGCGCACTCATCCTTCGGGGCCGGCGTGTCCGGGATCACGTGTGACACGGCGCGCACGGCGCTCTCTGCGAGGGGGGACAGGGGCGTGTCAGGTGGGGGCACTGCCACAGGCACCATCAGCTTGCTTGGGGTGTCTGGGGCATCCCCAAACCATCAACTCTGGGGATCAGAGCTGTTTAACAAGGCTTGGAACAGTGAAAATAACAGCTAGAGGATGTCCTCCCCTTTCCTTTCCACCTCTTGAGCGGCCACAGGACCTCCCCTGGGTTCACTGCAACGGTGGCAGAGTCAAAGGTCTCAGGCTACACTTTTTAAAGAGTTGGGGTCCTGTTTCCTCATCTGCACAGCCACTGCAGGGGGAGGCTCCAGCAGCAGTGACAGAGCAGGCTGTGTCCAGGGAATGGGTGCTGGGCTCAGCTTGGCTGGGCCTGGGATGGGCTGAGCTTACCTGTGTTGATGTAGCCCAGGATGCAGAGCGTTATGGAAATGTTGACCTTGTCTATGATGAATTCCTGTCTCAAGGAGCTGAAAAATCCTTCTAAGGCGAACTTGGTTGCAGAGTAGGGAGCAGTAAAAGGGCCGGCAATTCTACCTGGAGCAGAACAATGCTGGGGTTCAGGTGCTGGGCAGGCACCAGGCTGCACAGCTCTCCCGTCCTCTTGCCCTGCCAGTAGCTACCGGGTTGGGATTTAGGGTGTTGGAATAAGCTGTCATGAATGCTTGAGAGAAATAAACACACAGAGGAGTGTTTAAAATGTAACATATGGCACAAAGTCCCTTCCAGTGCCGTTGGTTCTGTTCTGGATCCCTGCAGAGATGCCCACGTATTGCAAATGTGTGTTCAATACGTGGCCATGCCTGGGAAATCACCTGCAGTGCAGCGTGTGAAGGGGATCAGAGGGTGCCAAGAGACTGACAGGACAAAATATAAATCTCCCAGAGGACTTGAATTGTGCACCAAAGATCTAAATCGTGTGCTGACCCCGAGTCCCAGCTCTCTGCCTTGTGGTCCTTACGCTGCCTTTAGAAGAAGAGTCTCAGCAGGATCCCTGGCAGGGCTGTGGGCAGGGGCATTGTGGCCCCTGTGAGCTCACCTGCTATGGATGAAACCACGACGATGCTGCCCTCGCTCTCCTTCAGCAAGGGCAGGGCAGCCGTGGCCAAGGCCACATAGCTCATGAAGTTGGTCTCCATGAGCTTTCGGACGTGCCCCACGTCCCCGCTGAAGTAGGTGAAGCTGCTCTGGCCGATGTGGTTCAGGATGAGCATGTCCAGGCCACCTGGGGGCAGAGCGGGTTTGCCACTGGCGACCATGCACCGCCCCAGGCAGCCTCCTGGTGATGTGGGGTGGGGAGGGGCAGCTCCCAGCACCTACCCCAGGTGTTCTCAGCCTCCCTCAGCACCTCCTCGGGCAGGGTGGGGCTGTCCATGGAGCCGCTGATGTAGCGGGCGGAGGCAGCACCGAGTTCCAGGCATCGCTCCACAACCTGGGGGACAGAACGGGGTTGGATGGACTCCCCTCCATGGAACCCCCATCCCAGGCTGTTCCTGTTTTGGGCCGGATAAGGGCTGGTGCTGGGGAAGCCCTGGGGTGGATCTGTGGGGTACCAGGTGTGCCCGGGCTGGGGTGAATATCTGCATCCCTGCCCTGCTCGCCATTTACTTTCTGCAGCCTGGCCTCTGTCCGTGCCGTGAGCAGCAGGTGGGCCTCCATCCGTGCCAGGTGATAGGCCATCTGCTCCCCGATGCCGCTGCTGGCTCCCGTCACGATCACCCGCTTCCCCCGGAGCATCTCTGCAGAGGAGGGTGCAGAGCTCAGAGCTGGCACAGCCCCTGCTGTCCCTCTGCACGTGGGCACTGCAGCTCTCCCTGTCCCCGTGGCTTCTCTCTGTCCCTGCCACCCTCGTCAGACCCTGCTGGATTCTGATCCCTAATCCCAGTCTGGTGGGGAGCACGCTCAAGCTCTGCACTTGGCCTGGCCTGGGAGCAGTGAGAGCTGACCAATAAAAGGATTAAATGTTTAAAGTGGGAAAACTACTTGTTTCCCAAATAAGTCATTTACAGAGGTCAGACACTGTCCCAGCAGAGCCAGTGTAATTCCATGAGTTTTCCCTGTGCTCTGACCCCTTGCCTGGGGACTGTCTGTCCTTCCCTCCCCTCCCAGCCCTTAGCCCTCCCACTCTGACAGGCCCTTCCAGGTGCTTCCCTGCCCCTCTGGCAGCAGCCTTGCTGTGGTTGTAAAGCCTGTTTTTCCCAGGGCTTACCTTCATTGAAGTTCTCAGATCCTGAATAAAAATAAAAGGCCAGTGCTGCTCCCAACACAGGGATGAAAACCTTCAGCAGCAATCTCATCCTTTAGCAGAGGTACAGGCAGGAACCAGACGAGCCCCACGGGGAGGTGAAGGTGGCTGGAGGCTGCAAATGGGGCTGGGAAGTTTTGAGCTGGTTCTTATCTCACACAAGTTTGCTGGTATCTGTTGGACCTTTTCTCTGCCCTGCCGGTGATTTAGCAAACATTAACCTAATGAAGCGTGTGGCTTTGGACTTTAGGCTGTCCCTTTGCACCCTTGGCCTGCCAGGAGTGGCAGGTGTGCTTTTTGAGAGTGCTGGAGGGGAGGCACTGAGCAGCCTCCAGCTCCACAGAGTGGTGGCTGTGTGGTTTGGTGGCTGCCCTGGGGGCTGGGACAGCAGTGTCCCCTCAGAGCAGATCCATGGAATGAGTGGACATCCTTCCTCTTCTCCCCACAACCAAACCAGGAGCAGCCCTTCCCTTCCACGCTGGCTGCCACAAGGATTCACTGATCAGCACTCTCTGTTGTACAGGTTCATATCAATATCTGCAGAGAACAGGGCTGCCAAAGGTTACGTTTTCCAACCATTACTGATGATTCTGATTTATCCTCTGGGATATCACCATGGGTATAATACTGGAAGTTTGTTGGGTGGCTCTTACCCCTAAAAAATATCACTGGTGTGGAATCCATGGATTGCAAAAGGCAGTAAAAGAGACAAGTGGATGGATAGGAAAGATCTTTAGCTTTCCCAGTGTTGTTCTCAGCACCTGTGTGGGGCAGATGGCAAAAGGGTTTGAGAGTGATTTCCTGAAAGTTTAAAGGGCAGAGCCCACTCTGTGTGTGCTAATTTGTGCAGGTGATCTTGGGATAAGGAGAAGAGAAATTAGGAAGGAATTGTTCCCNCTGCGCGCTCTGCGGGCCGGGTCAGCGCCGGCACCCCCGGGCAGGCGGGGCCAGCGGGGACCCTCCGGGATGCACCGGAATGAGGGGATAGTGGGGACCCCGAGAGGCACGCCGGGGGATATGCGGGGGGGGGGATGCCCCCGAGAGTGGGCACTCGAGCGGCTGTGGCAGCCTGTAAGCGGTGCCTGGTTTGATGTGGCATGGGGGGAACAATGAGTTTTGAGGCTGTTTTTTGGTGGCAGAGAGGTGGAATCCCCCAGAGNAAAGGGCAGAGCCCACTCTGTGTGTGCTAATTTGTGCAGGTGATCTTGGGATAAGGAGAAGAGAAATTAGGAAGGAATTGTTCCCTGTGAGGGTGCCCAGAGCAGCTGTGGCTGTCCCTGGATCCCTGGCAGTGTCCAGTGGAGCTGTGCCCGTGAACAGCTGAGAATGGCAATAAAACCCCGCCAGCACACGCAAAACTGTCCGGTTAGTACACTTTATTTAACAATTAGCTTAATAATTAGTGTTTCGCGGCCGGGCGGGGCGAGCAGGGCACGGAGCCGCCGCTGCGGGCCCCGCTCTGTCCCTGCGGGTGCCGCCAGCGCATCGCGGACCGGGNGGGCACTCGAGCGGCTGTGGCAGCCTGTAAGCGGTGCCTGGTTTGATGTGGCATGGGGAGAACAATGAGTTTTGAGGCTGTTTTTTGGTGGCAGAGAGGTGGAATCCCCCAGAGACGCGGAGGGGCAGGAGGAGGAGCCGGGGTGGGGATGCTCAGCCCCCGAGCAGGGGGAGAGCCGCGCAGCTCTTACCGGTATCGATGAAGCCGAGGACGCAGAGCGTGATGGAAACATTAATGCTCTGAATGGCGAATTCCTGCCTCAGGGAGCTGAAAAATCCATCCAGGGCAAACTTAGTCGCAGAGTAGGGGACGGTAAAGGGAAACCCGACTTTACCTGGACACAGAGAAGTTCTGTGTTAGCACAGGAGGCTGCTCTGCCTGAGCCTCTATTTTGCCCTTCATCACAGGAAGTATTTTATCCGAAGGGAGTTTACAGTCAGTGAGGTGTCATCCTGGCACCGGAACAGCAGCGTTACAAACATTCTTGTTGACTTCCAGCTCTTAGAGCCAAAGCCACGGCTCACATCTCTGCTCAGGGCATGGGCAGCCCACAGGAACCACAAAGCCCTCAGAGGAGAGAGATGGAGCAAAGTTGAAACTCTTGTCCCTGGACACTGAGCTGATCACCAGAACACTGACCAACATAGCAGCTGTGGGGTTTAATTGCAGTGCTGGTCAAAAAGCAAAATGGGGCGACTGGGTTGAATAGAAAACAAATTCCATCAAGAAAATCCAAAAATTGTCTGCATTTGGGTGCTGGGGCTGGTTTTGGTGGGGTTTCTGAGTGTTAAGCAGTTATGGCTCCTTCAGGATGCCTGGTGTGCTCCTTCTGCCAATCAGCCCAGGTGCCTTTTGGGTGAGTCTGGTGTCACCAGCCTGGGGGCACTCCCTGCTCACCTGCCATGGATGAAACCACCACAATGCTGCCCTCGCTCTCCTTCAGCATGGGCAGGGCTGACGTGGTCATGGCCACGTAGCTGAGGAAGTTGATTTCCAGGAGCTTTCGTACGTGTTCAACGTCCCCATCAAAAAAGCCAAAGTAGGATGCAGCAACATGGTTAAGGATCAGCATGTCAAGGCCTCCTGCAAGCAGAAAAATGGGCATTAGTACTGGGGGGAGAGGGCTGCAACCAGCAAAACAATATTTTCTGGGAGCAGAATAAGTGTAATCCAAGGAAATCAGGTTTTTGGGTCAGAGCTGTGGCCTGTTATCCCTGAACTGGGGACATGGCCTGGATGGTGGCTGCCAGTAAATATTTTGTTGTGCTATATTTTTTTAGTTCAAAACGCAAATACCATGGCCCAAGGGAGATCACCCCTGAATTGTCTGTGGGCCGGGGAGGGAGAGGGAGTGCTCCACACTCTGAGCTGAACTGGTGCATTTCTGTGACCCCTGGCCACAATGGCTGGGGCTGCTGGGTCCTTTGGACCCCGGCACTGGGCTGATGAAATCCAGGCCTGTGGCACTGCAACAGGATGTCAGGGGGCCACAGAGCTGAAATCGAGAGTGCAGTTCAGTTTGAGAGGCAGCAATGCAGGCAGAGGAGCAGGGCTGCAAAGAGCAGAATTAGGGGAGAATTTTTCCCATCTCGCCCCATCTCTCTCACTTTTGTTGCATGTGGCCAAAAGCAGGGCCAGCCCGGGATGCTGGCACTGTGTAGAGCGGGTTGCAGACGTACCCAGTGAGGTCTGTGCCTCCCTCACCACGTGCTGGGCAAAGGCTGTGTCCTCCATGGTGCCACTGATGAACCGAGCCGAGGCTGCTCCCAGCTCCAGGCAGCGCCGCACCACCTGCAGACAGCGCGGTCAGCACCCCCTCCCTGCCCTGCTGCGCGCCCCAGAGTGCGTGTCTGAGCTCCCTGTGATGTGTCCCCACCTTAAACCAGCGGTTTGCAGTTTTGGGAGTGTGTTTGGAGCCTTGTGAGCTTCAAAGGGAGCCTGGAAAATGACTCCTTGGGTGAGCGCCTTACCCGAGGCAGTCTGGCTCCTGCTCCGTGCAGGCTGAGCTGGAACTGCACATGTGCAGGGGAGCAGGAGCCTGCCAGCACTGCCGTGGAATGAGGGTGTGGGGATGTGTGTGCATCACTTCAGACACTGGAACGTGTGGTGCAGGGGGCTGGGTGTGCAGGAGGGGGTGGCTGTGTGTGCAGGGGGCTGGGTGTGCAGGAGGGGATGGCTGTGTGTGCAGGAGGGGATGGCTGTGTGTGCAGGAGGGGATGGCTGTGCCTGCAGGAGGGGATGGCTGTG
>VZTZ01026673.1:6625-33514 GCA_013400955.1 Drymodes brunneopygia
CCCGCCTTTTTCCTGCCATTGCTCCGGGTTTTTCACTACGCTGTAACCCAGCACCGAGTGCCTGCCAGGACAGCTCAGCTCCTGCTACAGCAGCAGAGTTTCTGATACATTGTCTGCTACCCTGGGTGTCCTCACCTCTGCTGATCCAGCTTGATGCTTCCGAGGCTCCTGCTACAGCTCATTTTGCCATCCAGAGGGGCACCAGTCCCTGTCCCCGCTGTGGGTTTGTGAAGGCAGCCCTTTCCTCTCCCAACCGCTGCCCGTCCCGCCGTTACCCCTGTGGAGAGGCGGCTGCGCNTTCCATGGCAGACACCTGTCTTTCAAACCAAGACACCAGGATTCGCAACAATCATTTTACAAATAATAATTGTAACATCTCTATTAAATCTAAATTATTTATATAGCCATGTTTAAGTTGCCTACTAATAGTCATAGGAAGGGATAAAAATTTGCACTTTACTGATTTATAAAATCCTTAAAATGTAGAGGTTATATTAAAGGTACTGAGAAGAAACAAGAAAGAAATGAATACCGTGGAATTCCTAAATTTCTTTTCCTGCCCTGTTTTCATTGGTGTAAGAACGAGACTGATGAACAGTGTATACTACACTTTCTTTTAGATTCTTCATAAGGTTTAGGGTACCACCACAGTCGTTTGAAGAGCTCTTCTGCAGGATCATGAGACAGGAAGTCTCTCTACCCTTAGCAGTCTTTTAGAGCACACACATACAGTATAAAACACTGGAAATAATGAAAATATAGGCAACTGAGTTAGATCACTCTGGACTAGTGCACTGAACAAGGCACGTCTTTTTCTTAGAATGCAAAAGGAAGTTTCATTTCCAGTTACATCAGTTGTGATTCATGACTACAGCTTCAGGCAAAGGAAAATGTCAGTTTGTAACAGATGCAAGCATTTCGGTGACTTTGCACAAGCCGATGGAGTCGTTACTATTGGAGGGAGCAGGGAAATCTTTATCTGAATTCCATTAACGTGTCCAGAAGAAAGGCACAAAGTGTTCCCAGGGCACTCTGACTAAGGACCGAGTAGGCACTGGGTCCCTTTCCCCCAAGCTCATGATGAAAGGTCAGACAGCTGTTAAGTTCTTTTAGGAGGGAGGCTTGGCAATGCAGAGCAAACACACAGTACAACTGTTCTGCAGTAAACCCTACCCTGATATCTTTATTTCCTGCAGAACGCCCCCTGCATGTGGATGTCACCATGTTTTTCCATAATTTGTAAACTTACGGCTTTTGTGGAATCTGACTCTATCTCGTGTTACCAATAATCAGCAAGCAGGAATATTCTTTCCTTTCTAGATGTGCTTACCTGTCTGAAAAAACAGGATATGTGTTTTCTTCCACCAACAAGAAGTAACAGAAACAAAAAAATCCTTTTTGAAATGAAGCATTGGTTTACTAAGAAAACCCCCAAACCTCCAACCCCCTAATTTTCATACTATTTACTCACACATCATTCATTATTTAACAATATTATACTTATCATGTCTTGTGTTTTTCTGAATAAAACCAAAGTAATACAAGAGAAAGAAATTTCAACAGCAGGAGGAAGAAAAATATTTTTGTTTTTCAGGAAGGCAGTTAAATGAAGATTTTCACAAATCCAGTATATTAGGTCCCTTCTTTCTTCCTCAAGTAGGGATGTTTTTTGTCATTGATTTGTAGGTAAAAGTTAAAGTTTTTAAACCTTTTTTTTTCATTAGTTGTTTTCTTCGAACTCTGTTTTCATTAATATGCTGATGTAAGGTGAAGATCTTCAAACTTTCCAATATGTGTCAGAGATTGAAATGGTTCATGCATTAAACACTGTTATGAAGGAGTTTTGCCCATTTTAGAAAAAAGCTACAACTGGAGAAGCCCACCTCTCCTTGAAGATGCCCAACTGGAAGTTTGGACTGTGAGTGAGGCCACCTAGATAAGATAAAGGGGACACTATTGTTCAGTCATCTCAGGTCTGGGGAGAAACAAACAAGGCTGAGGGAAAGGAATGCATCCACAAGAAAGCCAAATGCAGCAGAGAATCACCCCTGGCTGGGTTTGGGGTGGGGAGATCACAGTCCACAGAGGCCAGGTTTGCGCAGGCTCCCCCAAAATGAGGTGGGGGAGGAGGTTTTGGGTGTGTAACATAGTCACTGGTTAGAGGCACTGAACATCCATCCTCCCTTACACAAACCCCAGCCCTGGGAAGGCCACATCCATGGGACATTCATGTGGGAGGCAGCTGAGGGGTGTCATCATCCATCAAAGACCCCTGAAGTGCTCCCCAGACTCATCCCTGAGGCCTTGAACCACAGCACTGCAGGTGATGCAAAGTGAGGCAACAGACCCAGAGTCTGCTGCAGGATACTGTGTCAAACTGCACCACTGCCCTACCCCACCCTGGGGGAGTANGAGTACCTGAGCATTCCCACCTGCCCTGAGCATATATTCATCCATTAGATTCTATGTTTTACGGGGGACCCTCACCACCAAGAAGACCAGCTGGAGAGGATCATTGGGAAGCCAGTGGGATCCACGGAGTGGTGATATTTTCTTTATTTTCTCTCTCTGTCACTCTCTTTCTGTCCCCCCACCTCTTCTCTTTGTTCTCTCTTATGAGTTTGGCATATGGTCTCATTTGCACCTTAATTTGGGCAGAGGTGTTTCTATTAACTTTAAAGACCATAACAGCAATAAACCACAGGAAATTTATTATATTTTGTTTCTACACAAAAAGGGGTTTTAAGACCCTGCAGAATTAATGGGAGAACACCCCAACAGCTTTGCCTTCTTTTACTTTTATGTGACCTTAATGCAAAGTAATACCACTGATTGCAACAGTATCAGTATGTCACAAGAAGCTGGGTGATTTTTTTACATTTTAGATGTGAGCCAAAATGTGGGGACTTTTAGTACACACACACGCGCATGCACACACATATGCACACACATATCCAAAATATTGCTAAAAGATGAGAACACAAAGTAGAAGAAAGTTAGGGATCTTATCACAAGAATAGCTAAAGACAGATGAGGAAGATGATTTAGGCATATTCCCACCCACCAGGTTATATATTCATAGCAAACTAAAAGAGCCAAATGGTTGAGGAACAGCCAGGCTGGCTGTGGGCAGGACACAGGGATGTTTTTAGCAGCATTGGTCTGAACATGTCTGGAACTGAATTTTAAGAGATACCACTGTTCTGATTTGATCTGAAATTGAAGTAATTTTATTAGTGACTGTATAATTCTACTGTTGATATCCTAATCCAAACCTCTAACATCTAGCAGCCCTGTTCAAAAAAGTGACATAGCTAAAAAAAAAGAAAAAAAAATTTTAAAAGCCAGGAAAGCATTTTAAATTATGTTTTTCTTCTGGCTAGCTTACTTAAGCCAGGCTAGTGTAACTGGTTTTTGTTTTCCTATGACATTATCTGGTTTTCAGGAAAAATAGTTTTCTATATCATCATAGCAGGCCTGTAACCAGTTAGATGAGATTTGCAGAGGGAAGGCAAGAAGGTGCGAGGCATGGCTTGTTCTTCTGTTTTTTCTTTAAAGTAGGTGATACTTAAAATACATATTCTGTACACATAACCCCTAAATGCAGAAGGTGTAAGGAATTACTGTATAATTCACATGTCTTGTCAGCATGCCAAAAGATAGATACTTTAAGTATTGGAGATGACAAGCGAGCCTTAAGAAAAGTTGGTTCTTCACCAGTGCTTATAGCTGGATGTTTACCTGGCAGTAAAAAACTTAATCCCTAATTCAGCAGAATTTTTAAAATGGATATATTTGGCCATTTAAATAGTTTTCTAAATAATTTTCTGTGTTATGATAAAAAGTCTAGCATTTGCTTTTGACTTTGATACTGAGAGAGCTATTTTCTTTTAGCCTTTGTAGAGGTCAGTAGACTTAGGATTGTTGACTTTCATCATGTCTGAGAAAAAAATAATTTCATCATTGTCTCAGTTTAGAGACAAGTTTAGGAAGAAAAACACCCTGAAATGAGTGTTTCCTCTTAAAAAAAGGGCTCCAACAATCTCTTTCTGCCAATAGCAGATTAACACTTATGGATGGAACTGAAAAAACACAATTGTTTATAAACAGCAACCCTGGCAGCCTGCTCACTACCAAAATCTTGCTATGTAACCACAAAAGCACAAGAAACAGAGCAAGAAGGGGATAAGACCAGAATTGCTAGAGATAAGATTGGGGGCTGCATGCTAGTGTTTGAAATAAATAGTCCAGCTGAAGTGCATCTACACCAGTGTGGCAGCATGGGAAAACAAACAGGAAGAGCTGTAAGACTTTGTGCAGCAAAGTTGGGGTGTAGCTGTCACCATGGAAATGTGGGATGATTCTCATGACTTGAGTGTTGGAATGGATGGCTACAAGCTCTTCAGAAGGGTCAGGTGAGGGAGGAGAGGTGGTGGGGTAGGAATATTCAGTCCAGGAATTTATCTTGACAAGGAAATCTTAAATGCACAGGAGCAGGCTGTCTTCATGTGTCAAAAGATGAGCTGTCAGGGAAGAAGACAATCCTGGCTCAATGGAGATCTTTCACAGGAACTCACAGAAAAAAAGAGGGTTTATGACCTTTGGAAAAAGGGCAGGCAGTTCATGAAAAGTAAGGATATCATTAGGCCATGTAGAGAGAAAATTAGAAGGTGAAAATTTGGCTAGAACTCAATCTGGTCACTGCCATGAAAGATACTAAGAAGTGTTTTTATAAATACACCACCAACAGAAGGAGGGCCAATGAAAATATCCATCCTTAATTAGATGTGGGGAGAAAAT
This sequence comes from Drymodes brunneopygia, assembly GCA_013400955.1. Classification (NCBI taxonomy): domain Eukaryota; kingdom Metazoa; phylum Chordata; class Aves; order Passeriformes; family Petroicidae; genus Drymodes; species Drymodes brunneopygia. The sequence continues at coordinate 11,426 of VZTZ01026673.1, forward strand.
CATTGTCACCAAAGATGAGAAAAAGACTGCAGTACTTAACATCTTCTTTTCCTCAGTCCTCAAGAGTAAGTCTGGTTATCCTCAGGAAAACTGGTCTGTCTACCAACTCATTCCTGAGTTGGTAGACAGGGGTAGGGAGCAGAATAGACCCCCTGCTATCCAAGAGAAAGGAGTTAGTGACCTGCTGAGCCATTTAGACACTCATAAGTCTATGGGACCAGACGGGATTTGTCTTAGAGTACTGAGGGAGCTTGCAGAAGGGCCCAGCAAGTTGCTCTCTGTTATTCACCAGCAGTCCTGGAGCACTGGGGCGGTCCCAGACAACTGGAAGCTGACCAATGTGATGCCCACACACAAGAAGAACCTTAAGGAGGTTCTGGGGAACTACAGGCCTTTCAACCTGACCTTGTTCCACCCTCTACAAATGCCTGAAAGGTGGGGGTTGGTCTCTTCTCCTAGGCAATTAGTGACAGAACAAGAGGCAATGGCCTCAAGCTGTGCCAGGGAAGGGTCATATTGGATATCAGGAAAAAGGAAATTTAGAAAACTCTGTTCTCCAGTCAGCAAAATCAAATTCATATATGAAAAGCGAGATGGAGAGCTTCTATCTGGTATTTTTTTGTAGGAAGTCCCTTAAATGCAGTGTGACTTTGCTGCTCTCTGTCAGCTCCTGGCAAAGAAATTATACAAATTTAAAACTCAGAGAAAAAATAAGCTATGGTCACCAATCAGGTCAGGGCTGAACATGTGATATTTGAATACAATACGAAGATGTCTTTTTTTCCATGTTGAGAAGAGTTGTGCTAACTCTTAATCAATACAATGGAAGATAATCTGGTGGCAATGTTAAAGTGGCAAGAGATAAAAGACATGCTTCATCTTTGACTCCTAAACTGTGACGTTCATATTTCTTACTGTGAACACAGCATAGTATACAGAATCATTGCATTAATTTTACATAAGTGTGGAGTTCTTTTGAAATTAATTGTGACATAGCTGCTGTATATTACAAGTTCTAGCTCTTCCCTAAATATTTCACTACAACTGAAACCCAGAAAATCACTGTTCCTGTGCAGTCTTTGTTCAAAACAATCTAAACAGGGCATAATTTTGAGATGTTACTGTTCCTGTTGGAAATTATGAAGTCAGCACAACTCCCCGCACCAACATATAAAATAGGTGTCAGACAATTCTATGTTTAAAATACTGGTGCCTGTAATTTTCCATCAATCTGAAAGCCTGGGTCATTGGTCTGTATTTGTGACAGTGTTGCATGGTTGAAAACAAGCAGAGATGAATCTGAATCCATCCACATTCAAGTATTTAGTCAATACAAGTTGTTGCTCTTCACCCTTTAGCCACGAATGAGGTCTCCTTCTTGCAGAGCAGTTAGCAAAATTTAGATTTATTGCTGAGCCTGGCTGACACAGATAGTGTCAGCACAAGGAAAGCTTAAACTGGAATTTGCTTGACTTGAGGCAGTGCACTTTGGAGGGAAAAAGGAAGAGAACTGAGGAGGCTGTATAATCGTATAACATAAATATTTTGTTTGCACGACGTACTAAAGAACTACTGAGAAGAAACTGAAAGTGTACTGTGACTTCAGTAAATGTTTTTTGCAACTGCAGTTTACAAATGGGTAAGAGTTATTTCCTCTGCAATTTGAGTGGGAAAAACATGGGTTTTTTTGCAGAGCATGTCACTTGGGCATCAACAACATTTCTGTAACTGATTTCTCAAGAAATCATAATAGACTTCTGTGAAATGATTGAGTGTTTGTCTGTTCTCACTAATAGGTAAAATGGGGTTTATTTCCAGAAATCCTGTCATCACATGCTTTTAGTACTGGCACACTCTGTCTTTGCTACAAGCAGAGAAACCAAGTGCAAACTGTCCCTAAATGTTCCTATAAAAGGGAGAAAAAGCAGTGATGTCTGAACAAACGTTATTTAACAGGTAATAATAATCACAGCACAAACAATTTTTAAGTGTCTGCTCTTTAGTGTCTTGTGCTGAGGGGTTGAGATGGTGAAAGACTATGAAGGAAACAATTAAATGGGAACTGAAGAATTTTAAACAAAGTGGGGAAAAAAGGGCATCCTTTGCAGTTGTTCACTGATGGAAAGGATTTACTATTCTTTATGCTGCTAAGACAATTATTTAGTATTGTACTGTCTCTGGCCCATTAAATAATTCTTAGAGCATCTTAATCCAAACTAGGAACTACCTCAGTGGCCAAAAAGTAGGGAGTAATACAAGTATTTCAGGAAATACTTTTATGATAGTTGTAAAAATTCTGAATTGCACCTAGGAGACAAAATCAAATTGAGCTAGGAAAATTCCCTGGATATTGCTCTACTGTAAAAACTTGATGAGCATATGTGTGGAGACACATCTATGAAATGTAGTGCAGTGTGCATAGTAAACTTGCAATCAAATTTTGTCTCTTTATTCAGAATTTCAAAAGCAAATATGCTTTTGAAAGCAGGAGAAAAATGAGGAACCATGCTCTGGTGAAGAAGGAAGGTGAAGATAATCTCTATTCATTTAAATTGTTAAGAAGCAGCTGATGTTTAGAGGAATATTCTTGCCATAATAATACTGTAATGTGATGTGATAAATATTAGCATTATCTGTTTAATATTTGATTTCTGGTAATCCTTTGCCTGAAACCTCATAATTTCCTCCCTCCATTTCATTCTTTGGTTTCTCCAGGCTTATAAAACACTACCAACATGAGTATCTTTTTTTCTGTTTTCCTTTGGGTTCCCTCTCTCCCAGGGCAGATAACAAGGCATTCACAGAAGCTAGGTTTATAGGACTGAGTAATAAACTAAAATGCTAAGTGCTGAGGCTTTTCAGCTCTCTGATATATACAGCTCACTGGTCATAGTTCTACAGAAAGCAAGTTTTAGACTGAGTTGCTCCCCTAAGTTGTATTTTACACATGGTGTGATGTTTTACATAGGAAATCATACCTGGACTTTCAGATACCCCTAGGGACTAGCACACTACTGTCTGGCCTGTCTTGTGTCAGTAACAGGAGGTTTCCATGTTCCTTTCCCCTGTCCATGTAAGGCTTGGCGAAAAGTTTCACTATTGCTTTCTCTGACCTTTGTGAGCAAAGATATCTCCCTGCAGGTCAGCCTTCCTTGGCACCCCCAACCATGTTCACTGCTCATCTGGGTTGGATATGGTGAGGGAGAGAAGGTTAAAAACTAACTCTGGCCCAGTTCAAAGTGATGATGTTGCAGTGCCCTGAGGGGTCTGTGGGAGGAGAGGGACGTGTCTCAGGGCCATCTGGGGTGCAGGGCAAATCTGCTCTGGCCAAGTGGATGCTCACCTTGGCGCTTGCCACCGTCCATCTGGCAGCATAGACAGCAACAATCCCACAATGGTTCTGCCCCTGCTCAAAAGACCTGTCACGTAACTCAATGCTTGGAAATTCAGTTTAAACATATATTGCCTAATCTAACCCCATGGCTGTGTTACTTCTTTGCAGCTCAGAATCTCTTCTCCGCTTTACCCCTGACTTGGACTGTGCTTAAGCAGTTTCTAATAGCATATTAATTTAAAGATGAAAGAAGTAGTATGAAGTGAAAGAAACAAATAATAGTGCTTTGGTTTTTTTGCATTAGAAAAGAGCTTTTAGATATAAAAAGGGTTCTTCTTGCAGTTCATGAACTGGAAGACATGAAAAAAAATCTTGTAATTAAGGCTGAATTGTGTGAAAACTTTGATTTATATTGCACTGTTTCAAGTAGGGATTATATCTATCTCTATCTCTATCTCTATCTCTATCTCTATCTCTACCTCTACCTCTACCTCTACGTCTATCTCTATCTCTATCTCTATCTCTATCTCTATCTCTACCTCTACCTCTATCTCTATCTCTATCTCTTTCTCTATCTCTATCTCTTTCTCTATCTCTATCTCTATCTCTATCATCTCTATCTCTATCTCTATCTCATCTATATCTTTATCTATATCTATATCATCTATGTCTATATCTATCTATATCTGTAAATCTATCTGTGTATCTATTGTTATATATGAATCTATTTGTATATCTATTATTATATATAAATCTATCTTTAAAAATTCACTGGATTTTTATTACTTGTATCACAGGATAAACCCAAAGCATATTAAAATATTTTATTTGCATGATATAAAGGGCTACAAACTAGAAAGAATGTATTTTGTTTCCTAGTTTTTAGCATAGGAGTTACTACAGAGATGTATATTGACTTAAAAAAATGAGAAAGGGTGGGAAAATAAGAGGAATTTATGTAATTTACTCCCTCAGCTTGGAAATGTGCCAAGGAGGTCCCTGAAGTATGCTATTGTATGCTATTTGACAGGCACATTAATGTCATGAATTGCAATAATATTTTAGTTTACATAATGAAAGGCACTGTGTGTGTGACATGCGTGGACATTCTTACAATTTTAGCAAATAATGATTCTTATTTTATTTGCTATAAACTCATTGCTACTCTTGCTCATTGCAAAAGATGTTACTTTCACAAAAAAAAAAAAATTCTGTTTCTGGAAAGAAGCCCTTCTTAAGAAGTTTCCATTCCCAGCTTCTCTCTGCTCCTGTGCTGAAGTTTGACATTCCTGCCACAATAAGGGCATGATCATGACACTGGTCTGGTTGAATACAATATTTAACTTTATTTCATTTTGTTCAGTACTATTTCTAGCATTGATCAGTTCAATCCTTTTTATTTCAAGGTCCCAATTAGAGTCATGTTGTGCTGGCTGTACAGCTATAAAGTTGTCTCATACTGTTACTTAGGGTATGGATGTCATACTCAATCAAAAAAAAAAAAACCCCAAAACCTAAGAAAACCAGAAATAAACTCCACCTCAAAGATACCACAGGAATTTGAATACTTTGTAAAATCTATTGGTTTGCATCTTTCTGTAAGTCAATAACTTTTTCTAATCAGTAGAACTGTGTTTCTGAATAATGAAGCTCCCATTTTCCCTTACACCACATACAATGATTACTTAGGTTGAATAGGCCATGAACAAAGAAATCTGTAAATCCAGTCTATCTTTTAATGAACCAAATTATACCTTTGAGTTTAGCATTATCATTTGCAGGGCTTTCATTAAATATAAATATAGAGAGTATATAATTTAGCCTTTTGTACAAAAATACCTTGTAAAATCAAGCATCTGACTATGGAACGCATAAAAATTTTCTTCTAAAGCAAACAAAGAAGCTTCAAAACCAGGCAAATGTTTCACAACACAGCAGGTCTGTGATGTGAGTCTCAGCAGTGGTGCATTTATGGCGGGAAAATTTGATAAAATACTGCTTAATATTAACTGTGAGAAAATAAGAACTCTACTCAAAAAAACTGAACTCTACTCAAAGAAACTGAAATAGCTTAACTAACAAATGAATGGTATAGTAAATTTTTCTGACCAGTTTGACAGTATGGATGAGATTTAGAAGTGAATGAAACCAAGTCAGCAACAGCTTTTGTAAACATTTTCCCCAAGCTTTCTCAGGTTGTCATTTGCATTGACTTAGCCCCTTCATGAAATTAATCTTCATCACACATTTCATGTGGCTAACTCTTTCAGTCAGCTCTTGACTAATGTTTCTTATATCCAAGCAGAAAGGAAAAGCATGAAGAATAAACTACACAGAAAAAATATTTTGTACAAGTATCCCCATAATTAATTTAGTTGCTAGATCTGGCTTTCAGTAGTGTTGTGCTTTATCCTGTAATTGCTTTCCACCTATGCCTTCTATAACACCCACACTGCTTCTTTGCTGCTGCTGAGGAAATAAAAGCTGTTTTCATGGCTTTATTTAATCATTTCAACTTGCATCATTCTAAGCCAATGACTATTTTCAAAAATAATTCCAAGTTCAGGGAAGGCTTATAAATATCTGTTATAAATATTGAAGTTAGAATAGTCCTTCAGATTTTCTGATTTCCTGAAGAATATTAGTAATAACCAGAAAAACTTGCAGATTGTTCATAAACTTTGGATTGTATTATTTTACCTTTGCTGCACAGTAAGAATGCCCACAAGAAATTAAATAGTAACAAACCTGGCAAAAAAACACACCTCTGATTTTTAGAGAGTTCATGTTTCTGTAGCTATTGAAAAGTTCTGGTAATAAAAAAACCCCAAGAGTAAGTGGGTGTGGAGTTGGATTACCTCACACTTGCAAATTCCCAGTGTGTGAGCCAGTGGATCACAGAGGGATGAGATTTGATTGGAGTGGAAGAGACAGAAGATTCACCTGTTGATTGTGAATATGGTTCTGCAAGAGAGTTGTCTGTAGTCAGATCTGAAGAGAATGAACGTGTGTCTGACAGTTCTGTCCATCCTGAAAGTGGTGACTAGATCCTAGAAGAATGGGGTGTTGTCTCATTTATGTGAACATTACTGACATCACTGCATACCTATTTTTTCCTCTAATATTGAAGTACATTTTATTTCTCCAAACTTTAGCTGCATTGAAATAATCTGTAACTTGGTAGTAATTACATCATAGAACAGTAGCTATACTAACAATATTTTTTCATTTTATATTTCCCATTTTTTTTCCCCTAGGATGAAGAAGGGAAGTGTGAAACATTAAAGCTGCAGAATTAAATGATATACCATTCAGTATTCCATGGGGTATATGAAACAGCCTTTTACTGTCCATGCTGATCTTTAGCTTTCTTGTATTAATAAGCAACACAGTTGGCTACATTTATGCAGTTATGGAAACAAATGAATATAATATTTGATACCTGTTCAGTTCAAATACAGCAAACTCAGGCCTAAGCAACAGAATGAAATGGTTAGAGCACGGTGCTGTTAAAGCCAAGACTGTGGGTTTGATCCCTGGGAATTCTGTAAATACTGCTTTTTTTTTTTTTTTTTTTTGCTCCACTCAAGCGTATGTGTGTGGTTTTGTGAGAATCCTGTTTTAAAAACAAGTTGATTTTATAAAGACAGAGGGGATAGCCAGTGTAAATGGGGATATTTTCATTTTGTTCTCATCCCTCAACAGACAGCAGGCAAGTGACCATTTGTAGCTTTAAATTAAAATAGTAATAGGAACCTTTAATTTACAGCATCATAATGATATTTCCCATCTGAATTTTTACATTTTTTTTAAAAAGTGACTTACAAAGTTAAGGTTTGTTTTCTTATTTACAGCTAAATATGTTTTCTGCAGTAGATGCATCTGCCTCTCAAGAGCAGTGTAACAGTTGTATTCATTCATGCAATAATTATAGAACAGCATGTTTCAATTCCAAGTTTAAGTTTTCTTGTGTTAGATGCTTATTTAGTGGGCAAATAATGATTCTTTCATAGTTTGGCTAGAAATCTAAATTAATTTAAAAATGTTGTTGGCAACAACTAAGAACTGTCACATATATTATTGTGTATTCAAACTAAAAGCCAAGGTTCTTTCATATGAAGTTTGACATCACACATTAACTAGGAATAATTCCTTTGATTATGTATAGAGAATAACTGTTCATTTGTCAATACATATATTACAATGGTGCTGCTGTTCTGTAAAAACTTGATTGTAACACATCTTTATTCTGTCATCATCATAAATTAGTTAAGCTTAGGACACCCGGCATCAGTGTCACCTTTTGGCCACTCATTTTATACACCACAAATACTTTCCAGTAGTGACCTCCTCCTTGGTTCTCCTCCTCTTTTATGTTGTTGGGAAACATGAAGGAACTCCACACGAGGGCAGACAGTCTTACAGCATTTTTAACAGGACTATGCATACACAGTTGCAACAGCATAATCTCCTTAATTTAACTGCCTTCAGGGCTATTGCTTTAATACTCCTGGTGTGTGGAGACAGCACACTGCTGTGGCTGTTTGAAGAAAGAAACCTTCCACTAAAAAGTCAGTGGATAAAGATATTATTTGTATTAAAAAAGAAAAACAAGCAAACGTTCTTAGTTGTATTTCTATCCTTTTACTTTGAAAAAGAATCCAGCAGCTACTGGTAAATGAAGAGTGAGTCTTAGTTCAGTTCAGACTGTTTTAGCATTTTGCTTAGCTGTATCTTCCATTTTTACTTTAAATATATTTAATTGGCTGTAGTAGTAGGTTGCCAAACTGAAGGACACCAACAAAACAAAACAAAACAAAACAAAACAAAACAAAACAAAAAACAAAACAAAACATACCTGCTCCTAGGACTTAAAAACATTGATCCTATAAATGTTTGCATGTTCATATAACTGTACTTGAAGTGCTAGTCCAGTGGAAACAAAATGCTTAGAGCTTTTGGACAATGGAACCTCAGTTTCATTTTTTTCCTTTTTTTATAAACTGATATCACTCAGCAATTTTTGTAGTCTAGGTTTAATCTGTTGAATATCTTTACATTGTGTTTCAGCTTTGTCTTCCTTCCACAGAATCTTGCACTATTTGGTCTGGAACTAACCCATGCAGTTGAGTGAGGAAAAGAATTACTGCTGTAACTATGTAATTTATGTTATCTAAGTTCTGTAGAGGAATGGTGCAATCAGGAATAATTAGAAATACAGTGATAGGGTTTATTAAAAATATAAAGAATTGACTACTAGAGAATGAGCTTTTCAAGAAAGACTCATTTTCAGTATTTGTTATTCAAAGAAAATTACTTTTTGCTTGGAGTACAACGATAACAAGACAGGAAAACACAGAGATTTATATTGTGGCAACAGTGTCCCCTGAAATGACAAGACATGTGAAATAGATGGAAATTTCTGCCTAAATGAATCATTAAGAAAATTGCAATTAAACAACAATATTTTGTGCAAGTTTGAATTAACTGTTAGCTCTTGTTGAACTTCAGGTACAGGAAACTCTTATGGAGGATGCTTCCATCACACTGAGTGACGAAAGTAGAGGAGGTTAAGGCAAACAAATATCATGGTTTACTGCAGTTCCTTTCTTTTAGCAAAGATGTTGACTGGAGATTTGATTAGATTATCTCATGACTATGCCTACACAGATACCAATATTTTGCACCCCATAAGATGACTTCTGTTGATCTTCAGGCTGCTGTGAATTCTGATACTGAGGCTTTTCCAGCAGCAGGCTACATTTTACCTAAAGATGAAAAAGCTGAGGCCACAAAAGTCTTAGGGTTTTATGTTCAAGGGTCACTTACATTCTGCAGCCACTCAAAAATAGTGTTCCTTAATAATGTCTGTGTGTAAGGGTGTTTTCAAAGTGTATCTGTAACATCTATTGAAGTGCATTGGAAACCTGAGCAGACTCTTTGGGTGCAAAACATATTCATTGTGTGGCAGCACTCTGTACCTGTCAAGACATTATTTTATATATTCACACACACACACACATTAGCACACTGCAATAAACTTTTTCATTTTCTGAATAAACCTAATGAACATTGTTTGAATTAAGTGTTTTTACCAGGGAGTTAATTAGCAAGAGCTTTTTCTTTAAAACTTAAGTAGTATCATAATTTACAGATGTAAGAAATCCTTTAAATTCAATAGATGTAGAAATATTAGGTTATATTCTGCGTTCATAGGCATGTATAGGAGATGATGTCATGTGATATGACCTAAAGAACTATTTCAAATTTTCAAACATTAAGGAATCATGACCACATGAAGTGAAATAGGAAATACATGTTTCTCAGTGATAGCACCCATACTTTAAATTTATTCATGCATTCTGAGTTGAACACATGGTAACCTCATGACTGTATTGAAATGTGTTCTGCTCATGGGCATACCCATCAATTAGAAACAATATTTTAGGATGCTAATTCATTTATTGTGACAGAAATTGATTTCTAATTATGCCTGCTTTTAAAGAACAAGTGAAAACAAACTAAGAATATAATGATTTATCTGGAAAATTACTTCCCAAAATCTTCTTGTTCAGTTTTTGTTTTATTTGAAAGTTTTTTAACTCATCTAACTCAGCCGTAGGGATGGTGAATTTTCATTTGTTGTCTTTGTGGTTTTGATTTTTAAACAAATGAAATGTTAAAATATCTTTTTAAATTTATTTCTTCAACATACATGGAGAAGTCAGTACTTGAAATTCTGTATGCTTTTAGAGTAAAAGCCAACCCGTGTACATCAGCCTTTTGCTAAAATAAAAAAAAACCCAAAACACTAAAAAACCCAAAACAAATTAAGATTTAAAATGGGAGACAGGTTTCTTATTGATTATAAATCCTTAATGCATCATTTCTTGACCAAGACTTTTAAAATCACGTTTGAAAATGCAGTAAAGCAACTTGGTACGTACAACTTCTGGGAAGAAAAAATCCTAGTGCTTTTTGTAAGGACTCATTGCAATCTTCAAATGTCTAGTATTGGAGTACTAATAGGGTGGAAAAATAAAAGTGATTTTTAGGCTATTGTTAGCAGTGTAGATTTCTCTCTTTCTTGTTTTTTTTTTTAATATTAAATTAAATCATAGAGGAGGCTCTGAAAAGTGGAAACCTACATGAACTTCTACAGATCAGTCTGTTTAGGCTACCATATGATTTAACAGGGCACTAATTATCATCTGTCATCATTAATACTAATGACCAGGGGCACGTGTCAATATTCTTAGACATTTGCAATTACCTAGCAACTTATTCTTGCAGAGTTTCAGCTGTAAAAGACTGGATTATTTATCTGACGTCAGAAGAAGTAAATGGCATTTACATGGCATTGAGTGCAATAACTTAGATCCTTCCTGAATCCAAAAATTTCTATTTTGTTTCAATATATTTCTTTTTTTTTGCCTTCAACATTATTTTAATATTAAAAAAATTAAAAATCACCACATGTAATTGCACAATAAAAATGTATTAAGTTGCAAGTAAGTTCATATTCAAAATTCTTTGAGAAAAGACTCTAAGGTTAACTGTCAGTCCACACAAAGGTTATATGGTTCATGGTCATAACCATGGAATGCTAATAAGGAACCAAATCAGCTCTGTAAACATATGGAGTTAAAAAACTATCACAATGCACCCTGTGCTGTGTATATGAACTGTATTGAGTACTAGTCTGATAGAATAATTTTGACAAAGTAAGACCCATCATGGTTTTTTCTCTGTGTGGTTGCTTTGGGTTTTGTTTTTTCATTGTTCTTTGTTTTATTTAGAACCAAATACAAAAAACCCCTACTTGTCTGAATGCCAAAAAACCCACTTCTTTGTGACAGATGGATAGAGATATATCTGTTCCCCTTCAGGGAAATACTGTCATCTGTTAAGCTAATTCAGAGGAACAAAAATAATTTTAGCTTACTTCTGCTACAATGCATGACTTGAACCAAAGCAATGTCAAATATTTAGGATTGTCTCCATACCAGAGCAAGTCTCCTTAGAGCTTGCTGTTTGAGACCTGGAAATCATGTGATACATTGGATAGAAGGGAAAAAGCTTCTAATCTGCTTATCAAAAATCCTCTTAACACTCAGAGCAAAGAAATAGCTAAAAACATATCAATTCACCCATGGAGGCAGCTATGTGGAATCAAAAGCCCCTTTCTCACTGACCAGTGACATAGTCAATAGAGATGATAAAGTGAGAAAGGGATAAAGCATTTTTTTTTCTGTGTGACTTTTACCAAAAATGATGTCCTTGAAGTTATTTTTAAAAAACTCTTTCTCCACTGCTTACTGAGTTGGACTATAAAAGAACAGAACAAAAAGACAAAGTCTATAAAACAGAAAGTTAATCCACTCTCAAAATAGGTTAATGCATTTCTGATCATTTTCTTTGTCAATTCTAAAGAAAAAAAATCAATTTTTTGAATTAAGTTTAAAAAGGAATTTTACAGGCAATACATGAAATGAAGAGTGCAATAGAAAATGGTTTATGTCAACTGAGAATGGAGTACAAGGCTTTTGCACTTAACCTTCTGGACTCAAATCTGGGTTAGCATGGTAGTGCAGCCCTACTCCACCCCCTAGGCTGACAAGCCTCATTCTTAATGAGCAGCTGCTGGGCTGAGCTTCTCTTAAGCTTATCAGAGACAGCCTGCTCCCAGGAACTTGTGCTGTCTAAAGAGCTCCTGCATTTTAGTGAACAGCCTTTGAAACTTATTTTTCACGCCTGAATAACAAATCCAGCTGGAATAATATTTTTGTTATCAAAATTTCAAAGTAAGCTGACTTGAATTGCAACCATGACAAAAGCCAACTGTCTTGGGGCCTTATAAACATCAGCCTTGAGTGAGACCCTTTGAGCTCTCCTGGACTCAAGTGGGCTGTGACCGGTGTCCTCCCTCTGAGCGGGGCCTCCAGAGTCAGTGAACTCTCAAAGTTGCTATGCTTGCAGGATTGCTGAATCACAGTGATGGATCCTGGGCTGACATCCCCATCTCCTCAAGGCTTAACCCTTCACCTGTTGGGAAGATTCAAAGATATCTGAAGTGAGTATTTCACTGAGTTGGAAGGGAATTTTTCATATGTACCTTCTAGAGACTCTATGTTTGCTTGCCTGCATGTGTGGTTATGCTATAGCGAATGCACTATGAAAGTTGATCTCTCAGATTTTGAGTGCTTTAGGTTTATAAGTTAATTCTGTAAGTTGCAGTTGTGGTACAGTAAATTCTATATGAACGCTTTGCTAAATGGTTTAACTGAAGTTTTCAATTAAGCTAAGTGTTTTAGGCTTAAGATAAGTTAAGTGCCGTTGGGCATAAACTCTGGATCAAATCTGGGCTCAGTTTACAGCAACGGTCTACTCTGAACCTTGTGACTCAAGAAGAGAGATTTCCATATTCCTTTTTATCCTTACCCTTTCCTATTCCTTCCCTCCTCTCTCTCTCTTCATCTGACTTCTCCCCTCACCCCATAGTTTAGGGTTTATTTCCACTTGGATTGATTGACTTTGGATTTTTGTTGTCTTCTCTTAAGTAAGTAATAGAGTGAACATTGTCAACAAATTTTATCATGCTGTCACTTTTAAACCTGATATATACCTGTTAATACCTTTTCCAGTTATTATTTAAGCAACCTTAAAATACTCATTCATAACAGAGAGATGAGAATTAACATCCATGATGCAAGTTCATCTCAATTTCCTACAGTGCAAGCCTGAAATGAGCAGTATCACTATAGCAATCTAGACTAACACCTTTACGCTTGGACTAACTACTCACAGAAGTCTTTTCACTAGGGAGAATAAAGTACAACCTAGACAAGTATTTTAATGGTTACAAACTCTGCCTGAGGAAGAAAAGCAAGATCAGTCCCTACTCTACTCAAATGCAGAAGGGAGAATAAAGCCATTTGCAGGCTGGAATCTGGGGAAGGAAACCCAAGAGAAAGGGTTCTCTTTGGGAGTTACCCTATTACCTTGCAGAGAAAAAATCCTCTAGAGTCTTTCTTTCATCTATGAGACATGTACACTGGGGATAGTCCCCCTTCTTCCTCTATCATCAACTGCATCAACTGACTATTTCACTGGAAGCCTAAAAAAGATTTGCTGACCCTCTGGAGGAGTCTGTGTAGCACATTTTGAAAGGGTCTAATTTTATGGCTGGAAGAGAAGGTGTGAGAAGCAGAATTTGAAGCTTCAGCCTGAAGCCGAGAGCTGCTTCCAGTAACAAATTTTTAAAAGGCAAGAATGAGAGGCATTAAGTTAGAAAGGATCACTGCTTTTGAAATTTGTCCAGGAAAATCCAAATTTTCCAACTCTAATTTGCTTTTCTATAGTTTCTGGATCACTTCCTTCATCAGCCTGAGAGAAACTTCAATGTGTAAGGTTTTGGGATCCCAGCATTGCCTTATCCAGTGTATTATGGATGCATAGAATTATTATTATAGCTGAGAAAGTACAGCACTGTTTTTTTTAGAAAACTTTTAGAAACATACTCATAAACTCTTACACCAGAGAACTCTGTCAGGTACATGTGTCTAGTAAAGCATAATGAAAAACTAGTATCACTAATAAAATCATGGGATCATGCCTCCTTTTTTTCTTTTTTCTCCTGTGTGAACAGAGCAACTTTCATTCAGATTGCTGTGTTCAGAACAACTTTGAAATACACTCTGTAAAAGATAGTGTGTTAAAAGCATTTTGAGATAATAAATAGAGTAGAAAGGTGTAATGAAAGTAATTTCCACTGGCGTCTGTAAAATTTTTGAACAAAAGATTACAGATAAGATTTTGCATTTGATCACAAGATTAAAGTTTCTTAGGAAAAATAAGGGGATTTTATTTGTTTGTTTTGTTATTGCTGTTTTTTCAACTAAAAACTCCACAGAGATGCTCCTTTTACAGAGATAACTAACTTCTAAATACTTTGAGGTACATGCCATAAATTGCTTCAGGAAAAATTAGAATACAACATGTAGAATCTTTACCCAAAGACACCATAACAATGGTGCTGATTTGTGATCATCTCATTTTACAATCTGTTTTTGAATCAAGCTTTGAATTAGTTTATCCTGCATGATATCCTCAGTCTCTCACATATTTTCATTACATCTACATTAAATTTGTCTTTGTGTCCCAGGCATAAACAATTTTCATTAAGTTCTTACCAGTTACTAATAGAGTTAGTGAGATACTACGAAAGCCGCAATTCTTTACATTTTACATTTACATTTACATCAAGTAATATTATTACTCAATAATGATGTCATGTTTTAGTAATTCATGCACTAAATAATTTGATGAGATCATCAATCCATCCTACCCTAAGTTGTACTGTAAGCTGATCAAATACAAGTAAGGGATAAGGAAAGAAAGATTCAAATAGGGCCTGAAAGTGAGTACAATATATTGGAAACAAGCTGCTAGAAAAGACACAGATATCTAGTCTCAGTGAAATTATGTAGCTTGTTGAAAAAGTTCCATAAAAGCCACTGCAGATACTTATTTATGCTACAGAAGCAGGAGACATAAAGGTACACTAGTTTTATTGCATGGTAGCTCACTTTGTAAAAAGCTTCCCATGGACAGAAGCCCCCAGTGACAAAGACTCTCCTATAGGTCTTCCACAAATGGGACATGACCCAAGATAAAAGGATCATTTTGAGGTACTGTAAGATGGGTTTTTTTCCTTAATTCCATGCAGAAATTTTGAATGAAAGGTACTTTTAAAGTTTCATGTTCTTGTTCAAAATGTACGTTCCCACTCTTAGCTCTTTTTCTGCATTTCCTTACAAGTTCCTCTAACGTATCTATTGTGGACTATCTGGAAATGGACAAACAGTTGAGATTCCTGACTGATGAATAGAGTGCTTTTCTGAACACTGCCATATGTAGGCATTCAAACTGTTGTACAAGTTTCCTGTGCTTGATATACTTGCATTTAAATTCAAAATACATGATACAATTCTAAAGAGGGGTGAGAAAGCATTCAAAACTATGAGTTTATTAAGACTTTGGTTTTGTAAACACTTTAGGGAAACAATCAGATAGATATATATTTCTAGTCAGTTTACATTTGTCTGTTTATTTTTCCTAACCTGATATGGTTTTGGTATGTCGCTTCCTACCTCATGTATCTTTATGAAATATTGACCACTGAGGAAGCAGAAAACAGCATCAGCAGCGCCACTAAAATTGAGAAAAATCAGTTGTGATTAACTGAGAAGGCAAAGAACACTTACAGCAGCTAGTCAAACTACAGTCTGTTGGCTGAAAGTGCTTGTTTCGTAACTTTACTTGTCATTCATATTGTATGCCAAGCCTTTTGAGTCAGACTTAATTCTCAGTGATTTATGATAGCTACATTGGCTTCTATTAAGCTGTTTTCTAGCAGAAAACAGAACACAGTAGTTTGGTTCTGTTCTCCTCTAACACAGAACTAAATTTAAATAATAAATTCAATAGAATGCAGTTTGTTCATGTTGGTTTTGGTTTTTTGAAATCTCATAATGAGTTAAGAATTCTACCAGGCCCCTTATTGACTTCTAGACTTAAAAAATAGAGTTGCATCGAACAACAAAGACATGAGATACAATAGCATGCAAAGTTTTCTAGGTTACTCTTCATAAGTAATTATTTTTCTCCTTACTCAAATCTTTGCTACAAAGGCCACATGAATAAAAAGGTGAAATTTTCCAATTTTTAAGAAATAAATCTTGTTTTTTCAGCTATATCAGTTCCTGATAACTTTTAAAAATGCCTATTTATACAAAACATAAAATATATGTGTTATTCATACATCATTAATGACTATTTCTGTGTCATTGGCATACTGCTTAGTTTTAGTCTTTAGTTATTAATTTTCCTTTCAGCAAAACATCTCATTTCTACTGACTCAAATCAACAGAAGTCCACTGAAAGTAATATTGGTGTGAATTATATTAATTTTCTGACATTACAAATTAGAAGATAATTTACTAGGTGTCCAAAAATATGTACAAACACACTTGTCTGCTTCATTTTTTACAGTAGCCTAAGTATGGTACTCAGTATGTAACTATGCAGACTTTCTTTTTCTTTATGCTCCTATTAAAAAATCTGAGGTTTAGGCTGCTGTCCAGGTTTCATTGGTGTCATGGTTACTAAAGTTCTTAGAAATGCCTCTGCCCAAATTAAGGTGCAAACGAGACCATATGCCAGTGACAATAGTATGGGTTTTATTTGATAATAAATATGACAAAGAGAGAGAGAGAGAGAGAGATAGAAAGAAAGAAATAGAAAATAGGTGGGGAGGACAGAAAGAGAATGACAGGAACAGAATAAGGAAAATACCACCCCTCCGTGGATCCCAACGATGTTCCATTGATCCTCTCCTGCTGCTCTTCTTGGTAGTGAAGGTCCCTCCTAAAGCACAGATTCTGATGAGTTACTAAACTCTCTGGCTAGGTAGGAAAACTCAGCTACCTTGGGGGCGGGGATGGAGGTGGGGGGTTGCCATTGTCTCTTACAACAGACAGCAGGTTTGTTGCATCACATACAGTCCTGTGGTGCAAGGCCTCAGGAATGAGGCTGGGGGGCTCTTTGGGTGAGTCTTTGGTGGATCATGACATCCCCTCAGTGGCCACTCACGTGAATGTCCTGTGGATGTGGCCTGAAGGGTTGGGGTTTCTCAGCTGGGCTGGGTTGTGTAAGGGAGGATGAGTGTTCAGTGCCTCTGACCAGTGGCTACACCTGAAACGTCCTTCCCTCCACCTCATTTCAGGGTGGGAGTCTGTGTAAACCTGGCCTCTGTGGGCTGTGGTCTCCCCCAGCTCAAACTCAGCCAGGGAAGAATCTTTGCTGTGTTTGGCTTTCTTGTGGATGCATTCCTCTCCTTCAGCCTTCTTTGTTTTTTCCTAGGCCTGGATGATTAAAAAATGGGGTTTCCCTTTATCAGAGCTTAGTGGTTTAACTTACAGTGCAAAGTCCCAGTCAGGTACCTTCAGGGAGGCTTCTCTTCTTGTAGCTTCCTTATACAGTTTTTGTAATGAGCAAAACCTTCTATCAATATTTGACGCATGGCCAGTTTCAGTCTCTGACAACTGGCAACACTTGTTCTTTGACAGCATCTATTTTCATAACAATTCTTGCTCCTCTACACTTCTACCAGCATTTCTTTCTTGTTTTAAGAGCTCCTTACCAATGTCTGATGTACCTTCTATGAGAAAACTTACTTGCCTCAATCCCATCTCTCCCAAAGCTATTTCTTATTCTTCACAAAGCCAAAATCCCATCTAATTTATGCTGTGCCTTCAGCTACATTTTCAATCTTCTTATGTTTCACTGTGTCCATGGCTAAAAAAATGTGCAAATGGTATCCCGAGTCCTAATACATCTCAAGGTTTTTATGTGCAAAACAGTGTGGTGGTGTTAGATTGGAGAACAGTCGCTTCTCTCCCAGGCACCTTCATCAGTCTTGCATAAACCAGACTGCAGCCATGCTGGTGGCATGAAAGAAATACTACCAGCATACAAATTAGGAATAAGTTGTCTCTTGAACCCCTTCCAACAAGAGGAGAAATAAAAAAATATTGCAGAAAGGAAGTGCTGGAACATATCAGTCCCTTAATACTCACAGTAGAGATAAAAGGGACGTGAAAAAATGGCAGCTGTGATTTAACTCAAGTAAGTATTTGGCCCTGAAGTTGGCAAAGCAACACTAAAACACTGATTTTTTTTTTTTTTTTTGAGAAAGATCAAGAAATGGTTTAAATACATCCTCTTAGAAAGACAAGAGGAGAAATTAAGTTCTGTTCAGATAATACTAAGGTACAGCTTTAGGCTCCAGAGATAATGACTGGGTATGGCTAGAGATGTCAATATAGTTAAACAATAAACAAAGTCTACACAGGACTTTGTAGATAGTAGAAGGATTTGGATTTACTAGATAAATGCTTGAGAACAAACACTACCAACAGCTAGGACCCTGGCATTCATCTTATCCAATAAATATTTGATTACTCATTAATCAAATGGCAAGCTCTGGTGGTATTTCATGCCTGATTCTGGTAAAGACTGATGAATCCTTCAAGATTCCCCAAAAAAAAAATTCTAAAGCAACAAGGAAATTATAGTGCTCATATGAACTGCAAGACAAAAAGTAGGATATATGTTAAGACCCTAATTTTTTTAAGTGAGAGGTTTAAATATGTTAACAGAGAGTTTATATGATCAAGATGGAATTCTGCTGACTGCACTTTGAGTCAATCAGATAGGAGATAACTCTAGTGTGGAAACGCTAGTGTTAGAAAAGGGAAACAAGGAGACTCTTTTTAAGAATAGCTTTTGGTGTTAGAGATACAGTAAGAAAAATGTTATGATCAGCAAAAGACAAAACAAAAGGCTTTCTTGAGAAGCCATACTTTCACAGTTGTCATGCAGCTTAATATCTGTACCTCTTTTAAGAATAAAGAATGCTAATACTTTGAAAAAGTGAAGTGAGAAGTGGGTAAATACTCCCAAATACAGGCCAAAACCAGCGTTTATAAAAACCCTGTCACTAAAGTATTCAACCTCCATCATTTCCTGTTAGTATAAGAATGAAAAGAAATAACATTTCTTAATTCTTCCAGGAAATGAAGTTTATTTCAGAAGTCAGATTCAGAGACATTCATTCTATATATATTTTTGAATAACTGCCCTTTGTCACGTAGAATGACTTCTTGTTACCAAAATATTCTA
This sequence comes from Drymodes brunneopygia, assembly GCA_013400955.1. Lineage (NCBI taxonomy): Eukaryota > Metazoa > Chordata > Aves > Passeriformes > Petroicidae > Drymodes > Drymodes brunneopygia. The sequence goes on from VZTZ01026673.1 coordinate 30,504, forward strand.
GAAGTTGTGTTCACCTTTTCTTCCTCTTTTTTGACCCTCTAACACAACTAGCCTGCCCATTCATTCTTGTTCTCTTTCCAGTTTCTCTCTGTGTGCAATAGGGAGATTCACATGGAAAAAAATGGGAGAAGCTAAAATAGTTTATTGAAGGTAATTCTGCAAAGATGTCTGAAATGAGTGATATTCATTATTTTAGTGTGAAATCTAAATCATTAATATTTATTCTTGCCATGCTGGACTATACATTGAGATTACCAATCAATGCAATTGGATATTTATGGAATTATCCTTTCAAAAAGACAACAGTGTGAGAAATAGTGGTATTTCAAGTCAAGTGTGGACAGCTTTCATCTTGCTTAAGCAATTCAAGTAATTTTGACAACACTTAGATTTAATAAATATTAGATGTACTAGAAAAAAAAAGAAGCTGTCCTCTTTTAAAATTAATTTATTATCCTGGCACTAATAAAAAACATTTTGTCAAAACATTTATCGTTAAAATACATTACAAATTAAAATTTCATCAAGACCCTGATTAAGTGCATGAAGCTTGGTAAAACAGGAAATTAAGTAATTAATTTATCTCTAGAATTGCAAGTAAAATGTTAATATCAGTACTTCAGTTGCTAGACACTTGCCTGAGGGATTTTTAAATGTAAGTCCACTAAAAATTCAGAATTTGACAATCACTTAAAATAAAATGATTGTGAAAGTTCTATGGTTTTAGTGAGTAAATTTATTGCCTGAAGAGTCAGTCCTTTGATTGACCCTTAGAGGAACTAACACCAAAGATTACAAAAACTGCTGCCTTTGTCTGAGATATGTAAATTAACCAAGGAATTGTTTCAATGAACACACATCTTCACTTCAGCAAATTCAGATTTGTACAAATGGAACATTTTTGCTATAGTAGACTTGTGGATGATGGCTATGTCAGGAAAGGTTTTTAAGGACAGCATGCTTTTTTTTTCCAAGACAAGAGAATATAGAAACCCAAGTTAAGCACTTGCTTGATTTAGAAGGTTGAGGTTTCAAGTCAGGCAAGGAGAACCTCTATCCACAGCTTAGAAACTCCATCTTTGTTGACTGTCAGATTAATTGGATTTCAGGGAGCAGGACTAGTAAGATTTTCCCTGAAAATTGAAGTAAAAATGCATACGGTCAGAAGGGGAAATTGACTTACTGCATATTATTGCAAACCTCAGCTGTCATCATCTGCATTTTAGTCTAAAGCTTAAAACGTTCTCACCCGTCTTAACAAGGCCTTTTATCCTTGTGTTGAATAAACAAGTGTCTGTTGCTGCTAATGTCCTTTGTACGGAACAAAGTGGCCAAGTGGTAGAGATCACACATGTCAGTTTTTCCTTTCCTACACTCTGTATCTGAAGTACAAGATCACTGTAGGAATAGGACTGCCTACTCTTCCTTCATCAAAGATGAAGGACAAAGGAAAGCCTACTTTGGGGGTTGTCAGAGACTGAAATGATAGTTTATGGCTTAAACATCTTCATGAAGGACTTTTGCCTATTACAGCAAAACTGTATAACAAAAGCTGTATGGAAGACCACCACACCCCGAATGCACCTCCTGGCTGAGGTCCTGGACTGGACCTCAGTTATCTCTTGATGGAGATATCTTGAGTCTGGGATGGGGAAGGAGAATACACTCATTGGAGGATTAAGCCTAGAACTCTGGGGTGGAGATCACAGTTGCAGGTTTGCTGTCAGGATTGCACAGACCCCTACATCAAATGAGGAAGGAGGAGAGGTTTTGTGTGTGTAGTGAAAAGGCCTCTGGTCTGAGGCAGTGAATGTCCATCCTCTGCTGTGCAGACTGGCTCAGTTGCAGGGGCCCCTTCACCCAGGGAAAGCCCCATCTACAGGACAGCAGAGGAGGCGTCATGGCCCATTAAAACCCCTCCCCAAAGGGGTCCTCAGACTCGGCACCAGAGCACTGTAAGTGAACTATACAAGAGTTTGTTCTCGAGAGATGACGGGCAGTTTCAGGGAATAAGTAATTTTATTTTGTCAGAGGAATAATGCAGGGGACACGGCATCTTTAATTAAAATCACAAGCTAATATCATATAACTTCTGCCTAAAACTGTCCTGTTATGCTCTGATTACTGCAATGTTCGTCACTCAAATTTCTAATTCAGCCTAAGAGAACTGGAGCACCTCTCCTATGAGAATGGTCTGAGAGCGAGGGTTGTTCAACCTGGAGAAGAAAAGGGAGGCCTTATAGCACCTGCCAATGCTAAAAACCAAAATTCTCAGGAGGTTCAGTAACAATCTTATACTTGCAAACTTTAGAACATTAAAACAGAATAAGGTAGTGGGCAAATTTTAAGACAACAACCAGACAAAGTAAGGCACTTCACAAACTTTAACTTAGCAAACTTAAACTTAGCCAACTTTAACTTATTGAGACACAACAAGGCCCTTACTAAGGCATTGAATGGAATTTTTTAGTCTGGCTTAAAATATATCTCTAAAAGAAGAAGCTAAGAGAAGAAAGAATGAGAGAGAGAAAGAAATAAAGAAAGAGAGAAGGAGAAAGAAAGAGAGAAAGGAAGAAAGAAAGGAAAGAAAGAAAAAGGAAGAAAGGAAAAAAAAAGATAAGAGTAGAAAAGTATCACTGTCTGTGAATCCAGCAAAAAGATTTGATTGTTGCAATTTTTATGTCCATTGGTTGAAGCAATGGTCACATTCCTGATCCAATGGGTGTGGGGGAAAGCCCATGAAACACAAAGTCCAATGGGCTGATATATGTTTAGGTTCAGGTTGAATGACCAGGTACCTCCCTGAAGGGAGAATTTTGCACTCTCTTATGCAACACTGTGGATCATGCACTGTCTTGGTTTAAAAGACAGGTGTCTGCTAGGGAAGGCAGGAGCCTTCCTTGGAATGGAAAAACTGCAACCCCTCTCCCTCTGAATTATTATAAATTTAAAATCAAGAGGCTCTCAGGCAAAGATATGGGAATAGGAATAACAGTTCTTTACTAATATCT
>VZTZ01026712.1:0-10575 GCA_013400955.1 Drymodes brunneopygia
GAGGGGGGTGGTGTGGTGGGGGGGTTTCAAGTGATACAAGACGCATAATTCAGGCTTCTTGTGTTGCAAAAGCTCCTCTTACCTAAAGGGCCTGCTGCCTTTATTTTTATCCAAATGGCTCAATTACTGCAAAGCCCCACAGAGAAAATTATGGATGTTTGTCTCTATTTTTCTCCCCTTGTCTCGACAACTGTAGATATTTTGTTTTCCTTCCTTCCATCTCTTTTTTTCTCTCTTTTTTTTTTTTTTCTTCCCCTCCCTTTTGGTGGTGGTGGTTGGTGGGGGGTAGAAGGTGGCTGGGAATGAGGATGGGGAGATGTGGGACACCTGGGATGAGGGGTGAGGTGCCAGCACGTGGTGGCCCTGCCACCATCACACACCTTGGTCCTCTCTCCATCTCCCCTGTGCCACCTGACCCCTTTGGCTCCTCACATCCCCTTCTTCCCCACATCCCCCTCTCTTCTCCCTCCCTTCAGCCCTCTCTCCCTCTCTTTTCCCCCACCTCCCTCCTCTCCTTCCCCCTACTCTCCTCCCCACCACCCCCTCCCTGTGCCTCTCAAAGCCACCATAATAGCAGCTTGTTTGGCACTTCACTTGGTCTCAATGAGAAAATTCCCCTCTCTCCCTCTCTTTGCCTTCGTTATTTCCAAACCCTGCAATAGCTCCTTTGCTCAGGGCTGCGGGAAGTGCCCATTTTTCAACATTTTTCTTTGGCTTATGTTTGTCATCCTCTGAATTACCGCACCGGGGAGTCCAGTCAGCCCGACACCGGGCCCTGCTATTCACGCCTCTCCTGCTCCTTGAGATCATGTGGGGAGAAATTAGTTATTTATTTCGAGCACCACTGCAATGCACTTCCCCACACGAGTGTTTGTTTTGATCCCCTGCTGGAAAAGGAGGCTCCACAGGGAGTGACGGCGCCGCGGCAGCGCCGGGTCCGGTGGGAGATGAGGCGAGGGTAGGGCAGGGTGTGGGAAGAGCCAGGGATTCCCGGGAAAGCTGTGATCACAGAGACCCCCCACAATGGTCCCCAGCATGCTGAGCTGCCTCTCTGCAGGTCCTGAGAGTTTCCAGGTGATCTTGTCCCACCAGAAAGTGTGTCTGTCCTTGGTTGTATCTCTGGGTCATGGTGAGAAGGATCTGAGGCCGCCTGGCACGGGGGGGATCATCCCACCCATGACTCTACCAGGCAGTGTGACCCAGGAGTCTCTGCCAAATGCTGAAAGACAGGACAAATTTTGTGGCTGGAAGAAGAAACTCTATTCTGACAGAACCCACACCACTGGGCACAGTCTCCAGCCCCGTTCACCACCTGCTGTCCTGCCCATCCTGTCCCACATCAGCAGCCCTGCATCAGCAGTCAGCCTTTTGTACAAGAGCATCCCAGCTTGGGAAATATTCTCCAGCTCAGAGATTCGATGGGACTTGGGAAGGACACTGCCCATCCTTGGAGACTGTGATCCACCTCCTCTCCTCCCTGTGCCAAGGTCAGGAGCCAGTGAGTGCCATGGCAGTGGTGCCATTGCAGACCAGGCTGGCATCACTGTGGCTTCATAGCCAGGATGCTGCCAATGCTCCTGAGCCCTTCTCCTTGTGGAGATGCCACAGCCAGGCACAGGCAGTACTGGCAGTGGCACTGGCACCAGAAGGCTGCAGGGAAGGGGCCCAGGGAGCTACAGCTTTAAAGAAAGAAGAGGAGCAGCGGGAGGAAGAAAATGCAAAATTGGCCCAGTGGGTAGACCTGCTATTTAAGTGCAGTTGAGAAAGGAGCAGGAGGAATTACAGGAGAAATGATAGTGCCCTGACAGCTGCCATTTCCCACCGCCAGTCTCCCCTAATGGAGTCCTAATGTAGTGGTGGGCTCTTCGCTGACAGCCCAGCCCGAGACAGGGCTCGTCTTTGTGCTGGTGACAGATGGGACAGTCCGGCAACAAACCTGTAATCCTCTGATTCCTGCCGCCGCTGGCTCCGCTTAACCCCTTCCTTCCCCAGCACTGCTCTCTGCCAGGTGTGTGCTTGGTGTGGGGTCCCACCAGCCCTCAGGGTCCCGCATGGCCCCACGGGGGTGTCCGGGTCTGGCAGCAAAGCGAGGGAATGGGAATGGGAATGGGAATGGGAATGGGAATGGGAATGGGAACGGGAATGGGAATGGGAACGGGAATGGGAACGGGAATGGGAACGGGAATGGGAATGGGAATGGCAGGCAGCTGCGTGCGGCTCCCTGCACATCGCTGGGGCAGCGTGGCAGAGGCTCAGCCTGGCTGCCGAGCCGGAGCAGGAGGCAGCACGGCTCCCTGCAGGTCCCTCGGACTCTGCTCTGTGCCTTCCCTGTGCCACTCTGCCCTGTGCCAGCTGGATGTGGGCAGGTGAGCAGGGGCAGGTGTGCTCAGTGCCCGCAGGGAGGGCTCTGGGCTGCCTGCCCAGCACAACACCCACAGGGAGCCTTCCCACTACCTGGCACTGTTTCTGAACCTCCTTGCCTGCCTGAAATTAGCCCCAAACCAGGGTGTGATCAGGTGGCTTTAAGACAAAAGGTGTGACATTTTCCCCCACCCCCAGACCAGGCTGCAGTGACTGCACGCTGCCCCCATCCTGCTCCCCGGGATGCCGACGGTGGCAGGAGAGGCTGTCCGAGTCTTTCTGCAGAAAAATAAATGCAGCTACTGCAGGCACTTGTGTCTGTGCTGGGGGAAGGCTGGGTCCCCTGGTTGCAGAGGGTGAGATTAACCATCCTCTGATCTCTTTTCCCATAGCCCAAAGAGCCCAATGTATTCCTGGGGAGGGATTTTTGGATGTTTCTCCATTAGGCGAAGGTCTAAGCCTCTCTGCTTCCTTTCCAGCGTGAAGCATCTCTCACTTGCACCCTCTCTGCCCTCCAACAGGCACCTGGATCTCCCTCCCCTCCAGTGAAACCTACTGGCATCTCTCTAAGCTGCAACACAGCTCTCTCCCATCGGCATGGGGCAGCGAGCTCTTCCAGCCTTCAGCCACAGAATCACAACCACTGAGCTAAAAGCCACCAGCCTGGCAGGGTGGCACCCATCTCATTCCCCCCAGAACTCCCATTCCACTGCAGCTGCCTGCTGCCTTCCTGCCTGCTTTCCTTCCCAGGAAGGAATTAGCAGGTAGGACAGAGCCCAGGCAGCTCTGCTGGGTCCATCTGCTCGTCCCTCCTGCTGCAGATTGAGGGCTGAGCAGAGCCCCAGTCCTGGCTCTGTGACCAATCTCTCCAGCCCATCCAGACCTACCGAAGGCTGTGGGGGATAGAAACATCCCAATCCCATATCCCTGCCCCACCACACCCTCTAGAGCAGCTGAGACCCCCAGGGCCAATCCTGGTGGATGCTGAAGGTTCCCAACACCCTCGGGCCGTTGGGGAGCTGTGGTCCCTGGCAGCATCAGACCCTCCTTGGCAGGAAAGCACAGTGCAGCACGCAGGTCCTCGGCACAATTAGCCAACAAGTGGCTGTTTTGTGAGGGATTGTTGCTGATGTGTTTTAAGTGGCCTTCTGAGTGGAAAATGTGAGGCGCTGGAGAGGCCAGCAGACAAAGAGGGGGATGCATTAGGTTTTATTGGTCTGCTTCGTACACATCTGACATCACTCCACGGAGCAAGTTCTGCCTGGCTTTAGGGAAAATGAAAAATAAAGCAAGAAAAAGGGGCTGAGGGTACAGGGGCGGGGGGAGCGCCAGTGATTCAAGCAGGCAAGTGGGGGCTTAATAGCAGGAGACACTGGAGCAAACTGTGTCAACCAGATGGGACCCGGGTGCCGCGGGAGGAGAGGGGAATTAGCCAACCCGCGCTTTGTTCCCGCAGAAAGCGCGGCCCTCTCCCCCCAGGAGCTGCCTACATGTGATATAATACAGCCCCTTTCAGCCGCTAAGCTGGCCAAGGACAAAAGTCACCAATAAATAGCGAGAGGGCGAGGCTGAAAGCAAAAGGCAGAGTTGCCAAGAGCCCCCCGCTTTCTCCTTGAGCTGCCCGAGCTGCTGGGCATCTGCCCTGGCTGCGAGTGCAGGGACCTGTGGGCATGGCTGTGGAGGTGCTGGGGCTGATTCTGTGGGACAGGAGGGGTTTTGGAGACATGGTGCCTGCAGCAGGGGTGATGGAGCCTGTGGGGTGGTGTTGGAGTGTTGTCCATGTTGCCTTGATTCTTCTAGCCAAGCCATAAAAGCAAGAGCTCTCCTGCCTTGGTCATCGCCCAGTGTCCATCAGGAAGGGCTGGAGGTTGCTGTCCTGGCCAGGTCTCTCACTGCTTGGGCTTATTAAGTTGATGGTCGTCCTTCACAGTCACTTCCTATAAAAACACCCCCAGCACCAAATAGACCAGTTCCAAAATTCCTCATCCAGGCCCAAATACCAGGAGCAAGAAGCAGATCATCCAAAGCAGCCCCACACCTTCTGGGCAGTGGAACTGGAAGGCTGAAGCCATTCCAGCTCCTTGGGTTTTGAGTTCCCATCCCAACCACTGTGCCCCAGTGCAGAGCATGAGACCCACAAACTGGAAGGAAGAGCCCCCAAACATCTCTGGTCTGACCTGGCACCCCTGATTTAGGGTCTTCCTCCCTTCCCAAACCCCAGAAATGACCCAGCCCAGCTAAGCATTAAACCAGCCATGGGGCTGTGCAAACAAACAGGATCCCCATATCCCCTCCTTCCCCTGGAGGGATCTTCCTTGCTCTTGCAGAAATATTGATCCAGATAAACCAGGGAGACACATTAGGTGCCCCGGGTAGGGTCAGGAGATCAGCGGCTCAGCTGGGCCCCCGCTGCCCACGGGGTCCGGCCATGCAGGACCAGGACGGACACGGGGAGAGCTGAGGGCCTTGGGAAGCCCCTCACGCCATGGAGGGGGCCAGGGCCAAAGTGCTTTAGCCAAGGGGAGGTAAAACAAATCAATGAGGGGCCGCCGTGACACACTGACCCTGGTGCTGAGCCCTGGCTTGAAGGCGTGACAGTAAATCTGGGCGGGGGGCTCGGAGGCAGATGGCTGGAGGGGGGAGGAAAGAGAGAGGGCTCGTACTGCTGGGACAAGGGAAGGGCAAGAGCTCCCAAACTGAGCAGAGGCCAGCAAAGCCCCCAGGGGAGGAAGAGGAGGTGGGAGAGGGGAGCTTGGACGCTGGGATGGGGATGGGTGATGCCTCTGCCATGACCAAGGTGCCCCTCATAGCCGAGGATCACTCCCAGTGGTCCCTTCCTGCTGCTGCACCTGCCTGCTCCAGACAGGAGGGCTGTGGGGTGCTGGAGCAGAGACACCTCGAGGCTTTCTCCAAACGCATTTCCATCCAGATGAGGGGAAGCATCCCTGCTGAATGGAGGTCTCAGTTTGCAGCCCTCATCTCCTCACTCCCACCTCCCATCTCCCCCCACCCCCTCCCCGAAGCCAGAGCAGAGGGCAGCAAGGCACCAACGGCCGCGGATCCTGTTACCTGCGGCCAACAAAACCTACCTGTCCCTTCCCAGCCACTCCCCCTGCCCCTTCTCCGGGGGCACAGAGCAGAAGGACCCCCCTGGCCCTCCCCGAGCATCGCCGTGATCGAGTGACCAGATGGACGGTGGGCTCACACCGCAGCCTCCTCTGAGGGTCCCTTGTGCCTCCCGGAGCCGGCGGAGCTTTGCCGCTCTGTCCCCCCGGGGCAGCCTTTGTCAGGGCCGTGCAGAAGGGCCCCTGTGTCCCTCTGATCCCCGGCCGGAGCATAAAGCTGGCTTTCAGGGACCCGGCGTTGGGAAACTCCCGGGGAAGGAGCAAGGGAGCTTCTTGTTAAACGGGGAGACAAAGCCACCTTGTTAAGGGGTTTACAAAGGCGACCATCTCCCCCTTGCCTGGGAAGCTCACGACCGGCGACTCCCAACCTCACCGCGGGGATGGCTTTCCCGTGGAAGGATGGGAACGTTTAACAACTGCGCTGTGCTGCAGCCCTGTGACCTGTGTGCGGAGCCCAGGGCTGCTCCCATGAACCACCAGAAGCCACATCTCCAAAGGAAAATGGGAACCAGCCGCTCATCGCGGGGAATCCTGTGGTTTTCCCGAGAGTGCTACCAGTGTCCCTGCTGAGGGGACGTCATCCAGGGCTGGGGAACACCATCTGCACAAAATGATGTGATGCTGGCTAGCACAGGAGGATTTTCTGTCCCTCCTTTGGGAGAGGTGATCTGGGGTCCCCTCCTGCACACCCCACAGATGGGAGATGGAGCCCCAGGAAGGGATGTGATATGGATGCAGTCCCACAGGGCAAAACCACACAAGACCTCCCTGTTTCCCTCCTGCAAAACATCATGTTTTTTCCTTGCATGGACCCAGTGATCCATATCTTTGCCCAACAAAATAAAGTTTAAGCAAGGACACAGCAGCCCCACAGCTGCTTTATCTTTCTGAGAATTTTCTCTTCAAACCCATCTATCCTTACTCTCTTATGCAGGAAAAATCCCTGCCCCAACAAGGTTAGCACAGCCTTTGGCATGACTTTTGTGGAATCTGGTGGTCACTCAGCCTCTGATGGGCCCCCACCAAGCCCTTGGGCACCCCATTGTACAGCCCACATCTGGGGGCTCCCTACACCGTGGCCATGTCTGAGCCCCCAGGATGTGCTGCCCACACCTGTGCATTGTTCTGAGCTGTTCTTGGCAACTCATGCTAAAATCCACATGCATATTAAACCTTAAACCTGGTAATTACCTCTGTCTCCAGAGAAACAGGAAAATGGATTATGCCATCGGGATGCAGCAGGATGTGGTAGCCAGGGCTGGCTGGTCAGCTGAAAAAAACCCAGAGCCCATCTGGGAGTGACACACAAAGGGAAGGGGAAGGGAAGGGAAGACCTGGCTCTGCAGCAATCCTGAGGGATGGGCAAAACAGGACAAGTTCCAGGTGGGGAGTCCCACCAAGCAGCAAGTGTGATGCCAAAGAAGCCAAATTATCAGCAAGAAGCTGCCACCCTTGCTTTTCCCTGCCTCCCTCCCACGTGTGCAGGTGGCACTTTGGGGGTCCACATCCCTCCTGGCATCATCCCCACATCCTTCTTCTTTCCCTGAGGAAATGCCACCTCTGGAGAGCACATCACCTTCTCTTCTTTGACCCAGCAAACGTGAGCTGCTGTGGCCACCTGTGCTGTGTGGTGACACCAGGGGTGCCAGTCCTTCGCTGGGAATCCCCAGACACAGCTCTGTGCCTCACGGGGGCGGGCTGCAGGCAGCTCTCCGTGCCCAGGACAGCAGTAAATTGGAGTGCTACGGCTTTAAAGAAGCGTGCCTGCTCCTTGGCAGGGCTGGTGGCAGCGGGGAGAGCCAGAGGACACCTGCAGAGATCCTGTACAGCTGGGGAAGATTAGCCTTTTCCACTAGACAAGACCCATTACCATGTTCCAATATACCATCACTTCCGCTAGGAGAGCCTGCAGATGAGATATCGATTGCAGTGACCCTGGACAAGCCCTCCACTGGAGCCTGGGAGGGCGGCAGAGCAGCCCCATGGTGCAAAGAGGGGGTGCAGGCTCCCAAAGGCATCCCCTGGGTGGCAAGGGGCTGCCTCAGAGCTGGCTGAGCTGGAGCGATGGGTGATGATGTGGGGGGATGCACAGAAGAGCTTCAAAGCCCAGCAGTGTCCCAGGTCCCTCCCCAGGGTCCCTCTGGGCTCTTTCCAGTGCATCTCTGCCCTGGGAATGGGGACCCCCCCAGCCCATGTTCACTGCTCTTACAGCCACAAACTTGTCACCTTGAAAGGCCAAAATATTCCCCTCCAAAATGTCTCTGCTGGGGAGTTCCAGGTGGTTCAGGAGGTGCTCACAGAGTGCTGCTTGCCCACTGCTTTTCCCTCCTGGCATTCCCAGCCCCTAAAATGCCTCCCTGAGACACAACGAGGTGGAAGGACACTGGGAAACTGAGAAACCATCAAATCTTGGGAACTGGAAGAGCTGATGGCAATTAAGGTAGCAAAGCAATTAAACACGTGGCCTCTGGCTCACAGCATCCTATCACTGCAGCCCCAAGGGGAAGTGCAGGCACTTTGGTGGGTCTCTATCCTTTGATCCCATGATTTTTGAGAGGTCTTTTTCCTTTTCCAAGACTCACACTGGGTTTGCCTTGGCTTTTTGAATACACTGAGCTCTGCCTGACCAGCACAATCCATTTGCAGCCCAGTTGGAAGCAGCAGCTGGAAGCTGACACACGATGCTCCTCCAAGGCTGATCTGCCATGGAGTGAGCATCCCTGCCTCTGGGAGCATCCCTGTGCTTCCTGAGGAGCTGGAGCTGCCATGGGAGAGCATCCTCTACCCTGAGCCTGGACGCTGCAGTGGGTGCAGAGAGACAGGGGCAGCCAGGACACCCTCAGGTCTGGTCTCTGAAGGGCTGTGGTGTGAGTGCTGGAGGATATTCCAGAACTGGGACTTAAATGGCTTTTTCCGGGTGATGATTGAAGCACCCAACTGGTCCAATGAGCCTTCATGGAGCTTTCCCTGCATTTCTCAAGCTTTGGGGCACAAGTAGCTTCTGCTGAGACACTTTGTTTTGTTTGGGTTTCCTCCCACTCCCCCAAATACGAGGCATCAGCTCCTCATTGCATCCTTTCAAACTCCACTTTTCCAACTGAGACCTCTACCACAGTCAAGGATGGGCATGGGAGGGAACTCTCACAGCTTCCAGGGCTGCTCCTTGTCCCATGAGCCAGCACAGCATCCGTCCCTGGTGGGCGGGAGGGGAGCAGCTCAGTTCCCATTGTTTTATGACGATTACCCAGGAGATGGCTTCTGATGAGGCACCAAGTTCTTTCCCCCACCGAGAACGGGCTGCTGTGGGATCCTTAGGGCTGGGCACACGCCAGGGTGGCTGGGTCAGCACACCTGACCACCAGCCCCACTGGGGTCTCTGGGGCACTGCTCATGCAGGATCCTACGTGCAGCTGCACTTACAGCATGGACTTGCTGCTGAAAGCAGGGGGATGAAGGGAATGGGGTGGCCCTGCAGAGCATCCTCCCCTCTCCATAGCCCACAGGGGTTGGACAGGCTCCACCAGCCCACAAAACCATTTCTCTCCCCTCTCCTGACAGCCCTCTGCTGCTTTCTCCTCCCAAGATGGTTGCTGCCAGTAATGGCAGGGAAAGTTGCATCCAAGCTGGGAAAATAACATGTTATTTTCCCAGCTGTGATGTCAGAGTTTGCCACACTTGCTGGCTCGCCAGCAGGGTGGGCAGGGCACGCCTGGACATCCCCAAATGGCCACTTGGCCTGGCTGTCCCCTAGGGACCACTAAAATGTGCCCCTTTTTTTGGTGGCAGCTCAGCTTTTGCTTTCCAAGTACGTGGGGAAGCAGCACATTCCTGCTGCTGGGATGGGGCTGCCCAGCTCCCTGCCATCCCTCTGGGCACCACAGGCAGCAGCCTGGTGGGTGCAGTCCAGTTCCAGGGAGCATCTGTGATCCTCTCCTGGGGACACCCAGCGTGGGGATATCCCAAACCGTGTCTTTCCCCAGTCTCACACCAGCACATCCTGAGTGCTTGCACGGTTAGGAAATCCAGTCCTTTCCTCTTTCCTTTCCCTCTGCTTCCAGGACAGCTCCGGGTTTCCCTCGCTGGGCCATACCTGCCTCCCAGCCAGGTGTGCAGCCTGAGCATCGGGAGCAGAGGGACCTGCGCGCCTCCGGGCACGGCGGGACAGGGATTCACTGCCCAGCCCGGAGCGAGCACTCCTTTCCTCCTCCCCTCCTGCAACACCATCCCATGATATTTCCTACATTTTTGTCTTTCCCGAGTCTGCTCTTTAGACCTCGCCAAAACAGCAGAAAGGATCCAACCCTGTTAACCCTTAAGCACCCCTAGCTCACCCCTGCAGCCCCTCGCTCCCCACCTTCCCCACGAGGTACCGCCAACCCCCCACGTCCTTCGCAGCCACTTAATCCATTTCCCAACTTCACAAAGCCGGGCTGGGGGAAGCGCTGGGCCAGAGGAGCAAACGAACGAGGCGGGAATAAAGCCCGGCTCTCAAAGCCGGACCCCGCGCGTGGCTGGGGGTTTATTTCTTTCCCCACTTCTCCTCCGATGGACAAATATATTTTTATTTTTTTTTCCCCCCCGATTGCATTTCACTTGCAGCCCCGTAACAAAGCCGTCACCTCCGCCGCCACTCCGCTCCAGGGAGACGAGTTACAATTACAAATTGCCACCACAATTAGTGCTGCTTCTTAGAGAAATTAGAAAGGGGAGCGGGGAGGCTCGCGTGCGATTGATTGCTATTCATCCTGCTTTACGGTGACCTTGCTCTGGAGACGATGATATTCCTTCAGCCTGGAAACCGGGATTTAAAAAAAAAAAAAATTAATTGTAAATTAACAGTAATAACACACATTTCCTTTCAATTAATTTAAGCAGAATGAGGGGGCGTGAAGAGTAGGCGTTTGTTAAAGCCTGTACAGTTTAATTATTTTTTTTACCCCCACAAGATAATGTAATTAATTTATCTTAGACGAGTGGGGGGACACTGAGGATCGGGGAGAACAAAGCAGTTAACAGGCAATGGAAAAATTAAGAGCCCATTATGTAAATGCAGCGTGTTTTACAGCCCTGGAGTTGGATGGGGGGGGGG
>VZTZ01026712.1:22483-94287 GCA_013400955.1 Drymodes brunneopygia
GGGCGGGGTGGGGGTGATGGGGAGCAGGGGGGGGGGGATGCTGAATAGAAAGAGGCATTTTTCCTTAGCGGTGTGAAATGAGCAATAAATGTATTAGGAAGCTGACAAGGGGGCTGCGGGGCCCACAAAGAAAAGCGGTGCGGAGTTGGAGGCTAATCCCCCCTCCATCTGCCCTCCTCATTACCATTTAACGCACTATCAGTTGCCAATCAGCCTCAATGCCTCCCTTTCTAGTCTTTATTATATGGGCGCCCGCGAGAGCCCTGTCTAGTGACGGGGGCTGTCAGCTCCCCCCCTCTTAAACCCCCTATTTTCCAGGGGTTTATAAACTCAGTTGTAAATTGCTATTAAATGTAAACTCGCGGCAATAATGAACCTTAAGCTGCTTCTCGGCGCGGGCCCCCCCACCCCGCGCCCTCCCCTCGCCCCGGCTCTTTCTCTCCGCATCCTCCACCGGGATATTGGCCGGGATCCGCTCGGCGAAGAGCCGACGTTGTCGGGGCTGTTGTTGCCGAAAGCTGCTTAGCCTTTGAAATAGTTAATAATTAGATTAAAACTTCAAATAAATTAACTAGGGGCTGAATGGGCTGCCGGGAGGGGGGCTGCTCCTGGCAGGGGGATCATTATAACGGAGGCTGGCGGCGGGGAGGGGGTGTCCCCTCCCAGCGGGGTCTCCCCCCAGCCTGTGCTGGGCTCGCCACTGCTGCCAGGACGGATGGTGGCACGGGGATGGCAGAGGTGGAGATGCTGCCCAGTCTCCCCTCCTCAGTGATGGCTGAGGGGCTAGGCCCTGCCGTGTGTCCCCAGGGATGTAATGGAGCATCCCTGTTGCCTTCATGTTAGCATCACTACCCAAATCCTGCTGGAGTGTCCCCCCAGCTGTTTCCCTGGCCAGCGGCACCTGCATGCCCTCAGAGCCACCTGCGGGAGAGGGGACACCGTGCCCACTGCACCTTGATGGTGGGTGAAAGGGTTCAGACCCCTTTCCACTCTCAGGGGTGTTCCAAAACCCCCCTGAGATCCAACCAGACCCTCTGCACACATCAGAGAGCCCTGGTGTGCTGCAAGCACCGTCCTCAGCCCCGATGTCACGAGTCAGGGCTCAGCCATGTGTCGCCACCCTCGGGATGCTCCCAGCTGCCAGGGAACCCCAGTTCATGTCTTGGGGGGCCAGGGACAAGGGTTTGGCAGCAAGAAGGCTCTTACCCCGCTCAAACTTGATCTCCAGCACGTCTGGGGTGTCGGGAGACTTGGCCGGATCACAGGTCTTGGTGTAGAGCCCAGGAGGAGCCTGGTTCTGCAGGGAGAGGGAGAGAAGAGGGACACTCAGTGGCATTGCCATGGCCAACTCTGCTGGCAGCCCCAACCCCAGAGTGCATCCTCCCATCTCAAAAAGCACATCCCCCCTTCCCAAAAGCACATCCCTCTCCCAGGGGTGCATCCCCCATCCCCAAAAGCACATCCCGCTCCCAGGGGTGCATCCTCCATCCCCAAAACCACATCCTGCTCCCAGGGGTGCATCCCCCATCCCNGCCAGGGGGGCATCCCCCATCCCAAAAAGCACATCCCCCTCCCGGGGGTGCATCCCCCACGCCAAAAAGCACATCCCCCTCCCAGGGGTGCATCCCCCCATTCCAAAGGACATCCTGCTCCCAGGGGTGCATCCCCCATCCCCAAAAGCACATCCTGCTCCCAGGGGTGCATCCCCCATCCCAAAGCACAGGACCAACACCGGCGCTTACCGGGGGCCCCGGGAACAAAGGGGTTGGCAGAATCAGCCAATTTTTCCCCTCAACTTGATCTCATCTTTTCCTCCACCGCCCCCACAGCTGGAGGCGGGATGGCTGCGGAGAAGCAAGTCAGGCAGGGAAAAGCAGGACGCTGGCAGCGAGCGGCGGGGCGGGCGGGCTCCCGCGCGTCCCCGCACCGCGGCCGGGCTGATTCGGCGCTGACCGAAAAAACTAATGAGGAGCCCTGACCCCAGCAGGTGCTCCCGGCACACCGGCTCTTTCATGGTGTCCCCGGGGTTAATACACACGGGGGAAAATAGAGCAGCAAAGCAAAAACCCATTTCAGAGCACATCAACCTTTATGTATATTTTTTTTCCCCCTGAGATTTATAGGGAAGAGGCGTCTTATCTCCATCAGAGCCAGGCCAGCAGAGGCTCGGGTGCCGATGGTGAATTGCTGCAATTGAAGTGAGTGCCAGAAGAAGAAGGAGGGGGGGAAATATAATATAAAAAAGCTTTCCGTCCCGGAGAGCAAATGCTTTGCAATTTCATGTGGCCCCTCAGCACTCACCCATGATGCGACTGCACAGGCTGACCCCAAAATACTTTCAGATCTGTGTTGGCAAACTCCTGTCTCCACAGGGACTCCCCACCTAGTCCCAGCTTCAGCAGGTGGAGGGGGAATGGGGGCTGAGCAGCACAGTGGAGAGTCAAGCAGCCTTTTAAAAGGTGGCAAACTGGTATTTCCCCACTAAACCCAGTTGGACAGAGCTGGAGCTCTGGGCATCTCTGGGCACTCGGGCCCTGCCTGCACCCACCCACCCAATGCCTGGCCCATGCTCTCCCTGCTCCTCTTTTCCTTTTTAAAGAACAGCTCTTCTGCTCACTTCATCAAATCATAGAATAGTTTGGGATGGAAGGGATATTTAAATGTCCCCTTTCCTCCCTTCTCTTGCTTTCTAGCAAGGAAAAAAATGATATGGTATAAAGCAAGTTAGGAAAAAAAGCCCCATAAGAATCCAGCCAAAAGTGATTGCTCTAAAAAAAAATTTAAGCTTTTTAAAGGGAAATTTAATTTCTTTACAGAAGAAGATGTCACCTAAAATTTTTCCAGACAGGCAGTAAGAATTTCAGTGAAAACTTCCATTTATTTTTGTCCAAATGTATTTATATTCTCTGGATCACTGCCAGCACCTGAAGGAAGCCCACACAGCTGCAAGCACCTCATCCCACCCTCCACGCTGGGGGGGACCCCTTGCCTCATCCCAAACCCTGGGGTGCACATCCCAAAACCAGCCACAGCCAAATCCTGGGAATACAGACATTGCTACCCAAGCACTCACTGCAGCAAACCCCCCCCTCAGTTCCCATTTTAAGTCATTTTTGCCCCTTTTTCTTCGTTTCAAGGGAGAGGCGCTGGCAGGCAGGCACATCTCCCCTGTGCCCCCACGCACAGATTACACGGGCTGTGGATTTCAATTTTACATCGTCTGGCCTTTCCTAGCCCTGATCACACTTATTAACTAGATGAACCTGTGAGAGATGATGAAAAACTTTGAGTTCAAAAGGAAAAGATGAAGGGGGGTGGGAGAAAAAATACCGGAAAGTATTAAAAACTCTTTACTAAACATTGGAAGTCAAAGTCAGGTAGTTTCCAATTTTCCGAGCCAACTATGAAAACCCCTATTAAATAAAATAACTAAATAGAAATAAAAGTGACATTTGGCTTGCATTCCATCATTACGGTGCGAGTCTGTCCTCTTTTTATTCTCTCTCCTAAAAGCACAGTTCAAATGACAAATAGTTTGTTGCAGTGTATCAATGCCTTCTATTTATCCCTCCCCGCAGGGGGGCTAGTCCTGCAATGTCATCTTTAAAGGGGAGAGAGGAAAAAAAAAAGGGGAAAAAAAGGAAAAAAAAAAGGAAGAGTGTGTGGAAAGTAAGAGAGGGAGGGGGGAAGAAAGAAGCAAGAAAAACGGGGCAAGAAGAGAAGAAATTGGAAGCAAATGGTCCATGAAGTAAACCATGATGCAGAGCTATCGATGCCGCAAATGGTTTATTCATCCGGCTGATATTGTTGTGCCCGGGACTGAATGAACTCTTTCAGAGTGCCATATGAAGTTAAAGCAAGTAAATTTCTATCTTTCTCCGCATTAGCTGCCTCATTGCCCTTCAATCGGGCCTCACAGAGGCAGAAAATAGCTCAACCATCTGCTTTCAAATCCCTGCGTTTGGCAGGTCCCGGGGGTTTGGGGAGGGGAGCCCGCCGTGCCTGGCACCCCAGTTCTTGCCACGGCCACCTCGTGCCCAGCACCGCTTCCCTGGCCGGGGACGGGGACAGCAGTGACAGTGACAGCAGGGACACCGCGCTCCGAGAAGCCACCTCCCAGCGCTGTCACAGGGTGAGGTGCTCGAGCAGAGGATGCTCGGAGGTTGGGGTCAGGGCACTGGTCAGCCCCATTTTCCAAGCTGGGTTTGGGGAAGGGAGCGGGCTTGGCAGAGCCTGGGGAGTGAGGGAGGAGAGGAGAGGAGCTTGGTGCGCTAAGCTGGGTCAGGCTGGGAGCGGGTCAGCCCCGTGCTACCTTCAGCTAAAGACATGAACACCCATCCCGGTGCCAACCACTCTCCGGGAGGAGGAGACCCCACAGGAACCCGGCTTTGCAAAGCCTGACCCACAGAAACCTCTCTGGAGGGCACCAAGGGAGGAGCGGGACCCCGTCTCCACCTTCCTCCTCCTCTCGCCCCGCCGCAGGCACGCGTCAGCCCCGCTGCGGGAGCGGGCTGCGGGCACGGAGCTCCAGCGGCTCCGCTCCCTCTCCGCCTGCCTGCCTGCCTTTCCCTCCTATCCCCGGGCTGTCTAATTAGAGCTGATGGATAGTTTAAATAGCGGCCGGGCGCGGTGACCCGCTGGAGCATGAACAGCGCAGGCAGGGCCAGCAGGACCACGAGCAGCGCTCGGAGTGGCCGGAGACGTGGCGCTGTCACCGGCAGCTCCCAGCCGCGAGTCCCTGTTGGTGGCCAGAGCTGGTGGCCCCGTGGGTACCCACAGGGTCTCCAACACCACCCGTCCAACGGGAGGTTTCACCCCACACCCCCGTGGATGGCGAGCTGGGAAAGCAAGGAGGGCTGGCCGAGCTGCAGGGGTCACCCCGAACCTCTGCCACCCGCCGCCAGCTCTGACCAGCACCGCGTCTGTCTAATTGCTCCTTTATTGCTGCCCCGCGACATTGTCCCCTCCGCTGCCACCCTGAACGGTCCCTTCCCCTATTCATGCTAGCCGTAATTAACGCGCTGGGGGATGCGGAGGGGCCGGGGCGGCGGCGGAGCCTCCTCCCCGCACACACGGACGACCCCGCCGTGAAATTTCCAATTAGGCTGCAACTACACGAGACGCCCCCGGCCCCGTGGCTGCCGTGCTGGCAGGGTGGCCGTGATCGATTACCTTGGGGTTCTCCAGGATCCCGGCTTCGTAGCTGCAGCAGGAAGGGAAGGAGAGAGGAGTCTTTGCAGCACCTGCAACTTGCACCCCCAAAACCCACCAGGATGAGACCCCCGCTTCCCACCCACCCCGTGAAGATGGACATAAGTACATGTTCTGGATTTCCAGGGCGTTTTAGCAGCAATCCTGCAAGGAGAGCCAGGCCTGGGAGAGTTCAGGAGATGGATGCTGCCACA
Source organism: Drymodes brunneopygia (assembly GCA_013400955.1). Taxonomy (NCBI): domain Eukaryota; kingdom Metazoa; phylum Chordata; class Aves; order Passeriformes; family Petroicidae; genus Drymodes; species Drymodes brunneopygia. The sequence goes on from VZTZ01026712.1 coordinate 27,889, forward strand.
TGGGATGGGGACAATTAGATAAAAAGGGAGGATGGAGCGTTTGGAGTCACCCATGGTCAGCATGTGGTGGAGCAGCCTGGGACAATGGATGTGCAAAGGGCTGTTCTGGACATGTAGGATGGAGGGGATTGGGGCCCCAGACCTTGGGGCCTCACCTCAGAGGAGCTCCCCACCTGCCCAGCTCCTCACCTGATGTGCATTAGGTTCTCATCCATGCTCCAGGGTGTCTGAGGTGTCACAGGCACTGGGATCCCATGTTTCTGCCAGGAGAAGGAGAGTGGGGGTAAGACAGCTTGCAGGGAACACTCATTGACACTGGTTTCCAGAAGGATCAGCCCCAAAAACACAAAGGCACAACCCATGGCCATCAGCAAGGCAGCACAGAGCAAGGTGGACTCCCACGTCCATGACCAACATCAGCTCCCACCCCAAGGGCCACCTCAATGGGGCCATCAGGGACACAGTGTGGCTGGGGGGACAACAGCCACCCCAGCCCTGCCACAGGCTGAGAAGGGGCCCCAGAGCACCCCATGAACCCCAGAGATGGGGACACCAGCACAGATGTTGTCTGCTTTTCCCAGGTCCAGGGCCAGGATGGTGCAATGCTCTCAGGTATGTGCTGGGGCTGTTGGGGTGCTCTTTGCAGGACCAGGAGCTGGATTCAATCCTATCAGTCTCTTCCAACTCAAACTGTTCCACGATTCTATGACTCCCTCAGCCAGGCTTCTCAGCAAGGAGAGGTGACACAGGGATCTGAGCCCCCTAAATCCACAGAATGCTCTAGAGCCTAGAGAGGACTAATACTCCCTCATGAGGGGACAGCAACCCATCCTCACAGCCTCGTGCAAACACGTGGTGAGGCAGATGCACCCCGAGCAGGTGGCAGTGTCCCTCTGAGCCCGGGCACCTCGAGCACTCCATGCCCAGGGACACGTGGCCCCGCACCTGCCACCTCCCCAGCACAACGTGCAGCACCGAGCCCAGCTCCCTAACAAGGTCACCAGTGTGCTCATTTATCCACTGACACTTCAATGGGGGAAATTGCCTGTGAAGATGAGGTGAATACATGGGGGAATTAGCGGGAGAGGTGGTGGCAGCAGGCTGACAATGGGAGCCCGTGGGGATGTCACCCACCCTGCTGGGACACCGAGCCACGATGTGCTGGCTCTGGGGTGGCCTTGGCAAGACAGGGATGGAGACAGCAGCTCATACCGAGCCTTGATGTGTCTGTACAGCCCCCACACTGCTGGGCAGCTCTGGCATTTCAGTGTCACCACAGCAGGGACAGCAGTCAAGAGCTCAGCTGGGAACAGAGAAGCAGGGTCTGAGGGGACATTTCCTGTTTGCCAGGAATGGGGGAAGGAAATGCTTGTGGTTGTTACAGCACAACCCTCAGACCATCACCTGGGATAGGAACAAGGTTCTGAGATCTCCCAATGCTGCAGAGGGACTGACTAAGCCCTGCCCCTGGGGGGACATGGCCTCAGGCTCATGGGTTCTGATTTACTGGGTCCCCACCATAATTCCAGCATAGGGCTTGCTGGGAGCCCCCATTTTCCAATCTAGACCTCCTCTGGCACAATTAAAGGCCATTTCCTCTTGTCCTATCTTATACTTGCCAGAAGAGACCCACCATTGGCACACCCATCTCACCTGGGGTGTACAAATCCATCTTTCAGGCCTGAAGACCCAGTGATCTTGAGGTGACTTGTGTCCTCAGCCAGCCCTCTCCTGGCAGCTGGGGAAGCCAGTGCTCCCCAATCCTTCCTCACCCCACTTCAAAGAGGATCCTCCAAGCCCAGACCCAACATCTACTGAGCCTAGGCTGCCTTTACTGGAGTCAAAGGTGCCAGGACCAAAGAGGGATTTTGTTCTCAGCTTTTGTCCAGCCTGGCTCCGCCTGTGGCAAGGCTGATCCTGGAGCAGCATCCAGGAGAGCTTGGCTGTTCTCATTAAGGTGTGTGAGGTTGAAGCAGTCACTGGCAAGGATTTGCTGCCAGGGCAAGGCTGGCTTCACCCCTGGGCAGCAAATCCATGGCAAGAGCTGTGCCACGGTGAAACAGACCCTCACTTTCCCTGGCACCAATGGAGCCCCAAACATCATCATTTTGTAATTCCCCCAGCACCAAGGTGAGTACATGCAAGGTGAGTTGGCTACTCTGAGCAAAGGATGGCCGTGCATCTCCCTCTCCCAAGGATGAAAAGGAGGGGAAACCACCGGGGTTTTTTTTTGTAACAGATAACCAGAGACTGAGAAGTACTAAAACCCTCACCCCACAACCTTTTGCTCTTGGAACGGGGCCCCAATCCATTTCACTTCCCTTTTCCCCCCGCCTTGCAAACAAAACAAAACAATCACCACAACCAAACAAAAACCCCCAAACCCAAAACACATGTTCCATTTTCCATATAATAAAACCACGGTGCTCTTAATAACTCCTCTTATTTGACAATTTGTTTGGCAACATATGGAAAGCTCTCGTAAACTCTCCCCTTCATAATGCAGCAGCAGATGGCAAACACAATCCTCAACACGCCGCTCTCTCCTGGTGGCCCTAATGGGCTCAGAGGGCTCCTCACCCCACGCCACATCCCTCCAGCTCCACACCTCTCCTTCCCAGAGATTACCCAGGCAGCTATTTAAAAACTGAAGCAATTTTCTGGTTTATGCACAGAGCTGACTTTTCCCTTTTGATTGATTGAGCCGAGTTGTCAAGCATTTCCATGAAGTCGCTAAAAAAGAAAGGTACCCTGGTGGGCACATAAAAACCTGATGCAAAACTTCTAATATGTTTTATTGTAACTTGTACTTCAAAAAGGAAGGGACAACAAAGGTGAATGTATTTGCTTTGTCTGTTACTCAGGGAGCTGGGACCCGTTTCCTTGGAAAGCAGGTTACAATTAATAGCCAGGTAATTATCAGGCTTTTAGAAAGAAAGGAGGGAAAAAAAATAGAGGAAAGGGGGGAGGGAAACCCTGACCAGGAGGCTCCAAAGTGGTGCTGCAGGGATGTTGTGCAGAGTGTGCTGTTGTCACCTGCCAAGTCATGGTGAGCATCTTGTGGTTACCCTGAGCATCCTGCTCCAAGAATCCCATGGCTACTCTGAGCACCTTTTGCTGCCCTGGGCATCTCGTGGCTACCCCACACCAGCTCCTACCTTGGCATAATCCATCAGCTCACGGCGCCCAGGGAAGCGCTGGTAAAACTCAGGCAGCCTCCATGGAGCAACAACCTGGTGGGAGGGCAGAAGAATGAGATGAGAAGCCCCCAGCCCTCTTGTAGCCCCTGGGAGCCAGAGAAACCAGGACCCACAGGGTGTTGCTCCCCCAGCTGAAATTTAATCCCCCAGCACAAGGTGGGAGTAAACCAAACCCCGACCCTAACCAGGCACTGGATGCAAGGGGGGAACAGGCAGCATCGATTATCCAGCAGCTGCCTTGGTACTGTTTCCTCTGTGGCCTCGTGGTGTTTGGGGTAGAAATAGGTCAATTAAGGATCATTACAGCCCCCTGAAATGCCAAAACGTCGCTGCGTGCAGCTGGTGGCTTGTTAAAGTGAGGCAGGGCCATTTGCATGGGTGTTAAAACAGAATTCCCACCAGCTGGGGAGAGGCCAGGAGCCTGGCAGGGGGGAGGCAGGGGGTGGGTTTGGGTGCCTTACCTTGATCTTGGGACACAGGGCGTAGCAGCTGAGCTCGAACCGAACCTGGTCATTGCCCTAAAACACCAATGGGAGGTGCTGAGGGGTCACCCCAGCCCGGGGTGTGACAACACACACGTGCAGCCCCTGAGGAGCTGCTTGGCCCCGGTCACAGCTCCCTGGTGATGTGGGAAACCTTGGGCACAGAGGGCAAGGATCCTCTGCCCCATGGGATCAGTCCCGGTCCCTCTCCATGGCTGGTTTGAACCCCAAACCCCCTTTCCTGTAGCTCCTGATAGCTGTGTGATCAAACCAAATTTGGGTGTTTTTACCCCCAAAGGCATCAAAGGTCACAAAACAAAGAGAGCAAGGTGGGGGAAAGACCACAGTGAGCAGAGGGATGCAGCAGCTCACAATAAACAGCTCAGAACCTCCCTTTACCTTAATTGGCCCTTGCTGATTAGGTCCCACTAATGAGTCCAGGTAGCTGGGAAGGGGCAAGGAGCAGCAGCAAGGCTGGGAATTAGGAGCACTTCCAAGGGAATAGCACTCACTGAAGCCTATTTTCCACCCTCACTGAGGGGCGTAAGGAGCCCCACTTCCCTCCCATCGGCCCGGAGGATACATTTACACCCGGGCTGGGAATTCCCGAAGGACTATTACACACAGCAAGTACATCCACCAGAGCACTCATTTCCCTCACAGCCCCAAAACACGTCCATCTGCTCCGGCAGCGGGGACACCCCAGATGGTCCCATTTAAGACTCCGCAGCCGGGTCGAGTTACCCGCAGTCACTCCCTGCCTGTGCCCGCAGCTTAATGGCTTGGGGAGTGCAGGCACCGAGGGTGCCCCTGCCAGCAGGGATGGCTGGTGGCACCTGGGAGCAGAGGGGACACCGTCGCATCGGGGGTGTGTCACTCCAGGGCACCTTAGAGTGGGAGGTTTCAAGAAAGGCCTGCTGGGGATGGATGAGATGGATGGAAAGGGGTGCAGGGACCCGACTGCAGCAGGAGAGGGAGTTACTCCAGCCTTGTAGTCCCCCCCAGCTACCCCTCTGCCCCATCTCCTGGGTGCTGGCATGTCCCCCGGCAGTCTCCTGGCTGTGTTACCATCCCCCTTCTAGCAGAGTCGTGGGGACCCCAAGGCCACTGCAATCCCCCCATGGGCTCACCTCGCCTTATCCCGAGGTATGGGCTGTGGGAAGAGGAGGAGGAGGAGGAGGCGGCACCCAGCAGGTCCTGGTATCTGAGGCCTCACCTGCCCCAGGTGTCCCCGCCCCGGGCTGGGCAGCAGCTGGAGGTGCCGGGGGTGACCTACGGTCACGTCTCGCAGGTCCCACCACGCTCCCCGAGGGAGAATCCCCCTCTCCAGGAAGGGGCTGGCCCCGAGCATCCCTTTTCCACGGTCTCTGGCTGCCTCTAGCGGCAAAGAGTCCTCCCTGCGGCCAGCGGCGACAGCGGGGATGGGGTCAGGGACAGCCGGGATAGAGACAGGAATCGGGATACGGACCGGGAGAGCCAGAACTGGGGACAGGAATAGGGAGAGTCTGGGGCAGTCGCGCCTGTCCCAGAACGCCGGCTTGTGCTGGCTCAGTCTGAGCCGGCTCCTGCCCCGGGAAACCCCAGCATTTTGAAATTGCTGGCAGAAACAGCGTTCATCCGTGACTCCAGCCTTCCCAGCAGCGAGACGGAACCGAAATCGGGCGCAGAAATCCCAGAAGTGAGAATGAAGTGTTGAAACACGGTGGAGTTTTGCCCAGTCCCCACAAAACACCCCATGCACCCCTCCTGGCACCCACAGCTTGACCTGCAGACTGACCAGTTCCCAGTCCAAGCACCTCGAGCCATCCCTGCGCGGTGCCCGTGGCCACCCTCACCTTGCCCGTGGCCCCGTGGGCGACGTGCTGGGCTCCCTCCCGCTGGGCGATGTCCACCAGCCTGCGGGCGATGCAGGGCCGGGCCAGGGCCGTGCCCAGCAGGTAGCGATCCTCGTAGAGCGCGTTGGCCTGCACTGCCGGCCAGATGAACTCCTCCACGAACTCCCTGCTGACGTCCTCGATGTAAACCTGCCAGCAGAGGGACATTCCTGATGGGAGGGTCGCTAAGGGAAGAGCACACTCCTCGGGAGTTTTAGGAAACAGTGCAGCCAAAAGTCTCTTTGCTTCCCTTTTCCTAAATGCTGCTAAAAGGCTTTTGGGTAAAACTTCTGGAGAAGGGATTTCTCACTGGTACGGTCCCCTCTCCACGGGGTGTGTGAGGCCCCAGGGCTCACCCCCGTGGTGGGGAGCAGGGACAGGGACACTGTTACCTTCTTGGCCCCCAGTGCCAGTGCTTTCTTTCGTGCTGCCTCAAAATCTTCCTTCTGCCCGATGTTGGCCTGGAGAGCAGGAAAACACCAAGACTTGGTGTGAAACAAGACCACAAAACCCAGTGCAAACCCAGTTTGACCTAGTGCATCATGCAAGGCATGACAGAGCCCATGGTGGCTGGGCTTGAGGCCACCCAGGATGGGGAGGAGGGGAGTTCCACCCCCGAGATGGATATCTCAGGGCCGTGCCCCCCTCTACCGAGCCCCTTGGCTCTGCCCTGATTCCCTGCCTTCCTTAGCAGAGGCTCATTAGCCGGCAGGGACAGGCTGTGCCACACAGGGCTGGCAGCTCAGCAGAGCAGCAGTGAGCTGGGCCATGGTTCACCAGTGCAAGCAGGGTCACCACCACAGCCACACACACACACCAGGACCCCCACTGCTCACCCACGCCCCCCCAGAGCAATGGCCCAGCACTCCCACCACCACCACCCCCAGCCCCTGGGGACAGGGCTCCTGTGACAGGGCTCAGCACAGAGCTCACCAGGTAGGCGACAACATCGTAGCCCTGCTCCTTCAGCCACACCAGGATGCAGGAGGTGTCGAGCCCCCCGCTGTAGGCAAGGACCACTGTGCCCTTGGACTGAGCCATGGTGCTGCCAAAGCAAAGGAAAAGAGGGTCACGATGCCACCAGCCCCTGCCCTTGCTGCAGCCATCAGGAAGGACCAGCTGAACCCAGAGCCCTCCCAGGCTGCAGGGAGCCAGGGCAGGGCTGGGGGCAAGAGGAAAAGCTGTGGCACTGTGCCCATGGCCAGCTTGTGGCTCTCAGCCAGGGAGGACCCCCTGCTTGTGCACCAACCTGTGGCTGGGCCATGGAGGAGGCCAGGGCAGTCAGGAGGGCTGGTTTGCTCTTACCTTTTCTCCATGCTGGCAGCCCCAGTGCAGGCTGCCCCACACTCTGCACGTGCCCTGCACTGCTGGGGAGCCGGGGCTCAGGCGCAGGCGCCCGGCCGTGGTGCAGGCACAGCTCAGTGCCTTGCCCTGGCACGACCCAGAACGTCCCGGCCGTCTGCAGAGAGCTGCCACAGGCTCAGCCCCCAGTGCCCATCAGCACTGCCCGGCCTGCCATGGCTGCAGGGCTGGGGGGCTTGGCAGCATCCCCCAGAGCCCAGCCCAGCCTCAGCTCTAATTAGTGCTTACGGGGCGTTTGTTCTAATTGTGCTGCACGTGTTTTCTGCCAGCACAAAACACCCACGTGGGGTTTCAGTGCCCCTCACCCTCCGGCCAAGGATATCGAGGACTTCAGCCAACAACAGGAGCTGGTGAAGGACGCAGCAGTCCGGATCTCAGGGGAGGGTCGGGGGTCCTGGGCAGGAAGGGGCTCCGGACTGTCCCTGCAGTCCCTGGGCCAGGCTGGGAATGCCAGGGCCCCACAGAGAGGCGATGCCAGCTGACCCTTGGCCGGGGGAGGCGGACGGTGGAGCCGGCCAAGCCCTGTCCTGAGCAACTTTCACACCACTGCTGCCAAGTCAGCACAATCCTGCTCCTGCGGGCCGGGAAGGCGCCGTGCCGGGCTGCTCCGGGCTGGCCCACCCTGCACCTCTCCCAGAGGGATGCGGTTATGCCGGGGTGTGCCCCAGCACCCTGCTCCTGCCAGCGTCCCACGGGGCACGGCTCGGAGCCAGCCAGGGGCAGGCTCTGCCCTGCTGCTGCCAGGCTCTTGCTGAGGAACAAAGGGGTCTGGCAGCCCCATGCCCTCCCTCCGGCTCCCCGAGCCTGCCCGTGCCCGTCGGGCTGCCACGCAGGCAGCACCCGGTGCCCAGGCTTGTGCAAGCAGCATTTCCCTGCTCACGGGGCCCCGTGGCCGTGCCAAGCTGGGTCCGTGCCCAGCGAGGTTCAGCCGCCCCTTCCCCACCGGGGCACTTACAGGAAGGCAGGCGCAGTTCCCAAAAGGGCCCAGCCCAACCCTGACGCTGCGCCTGCGGCTCCTTTTGAGGCAACTTCCCTCCTTTACTCCCAAACTCATCCCCGCCGTGGCCACTAGTATCGCTGCTGTGGTTGCCAGCCTGAGTAAGCACCTCCGGGACCGGGCACACACGCTCTACAAGTGGCCCAGCAGGGCGATAGGGAAATGCCTCCAATGTTTGCCTGCTCGGACACGTCCCAGTGTCGCAATGCCCGAGGGGCCTGAGGGCACTTTGTCCTGGAGACGCATCCTGCATCCCAGAAAGGAGGTGGGGCCAGCAGCGTTCCCAGCTCCGGGAGCACGGCTCGTGCCAAAGCCGCCTGCCCAGGAAGGGAGAGCCCCAAAGTTTCAACGTTCGGTGGCAATAAATCAGAGCAAACAAAGCCCAGCGAAGGGAAACGCGGCGGGACTTTCTCAGCCCTTATTATTATTCCGGAGCAATTTCCGTGTGAGTTGGGGAAGGGATTTTACTGGAGAGACTGGGGCTGCACTATGCCGGAGGAACACAGAGCTTTCGGTTTTAAAAGCAAATATAAAGAGGGAGGAGAATAAAAAGCCTGAAACTTTGGTAGAGAGAGGAACTTCGCCAGCCGGGCTGGACGAACAGCCGGGTTGCTGCCTGTGGGCTGCGATGGGGCAGGCGGGAGAGGCAGGGACAGGCAGAAGGGTCAAAAGCAGGCAGGAGGGGCAGGAACAGTCTTTCAGGAGTTCGTGCAGCAGAGACATGTGCTCGCTAGTGCTGGGGTTTTCTTCAGCATCACTTCACCTCGTGGAGGTCCCATCCTGCCCCCCAAAATGCCCAGAGCAGAGCAGAGAGAGCACGAGGGCCGGCTGAGGTCTCAGTTCCCCTCCCTGAAGGTGGGCAAGGGTACCCTCAAGAAAATGGGATCCACTTGGAAACCCCCTGCCCATCCCAAACTGAGCTAGGAAGGGCTTGACTGCCGCCTGCACAGCGCTGGGAAGGGGCTGGCACCCCACTGCCCTGCTCCAGCACCCAGGGGTGGGGGACACCCACGTGGGTGGGTGGAAATGGGACAGACAGGATGAGGGGACATCCCCCAAGGCAAAGGCCCCCCTTTCCCCTCTCCCCTCCATGCCATGCCCACACTCACGCACTCCCGGTGTCCGGCTGCCCTCGGTGCTCTGGTCCGGTGCCTGGAGCATCCTCCCCCTCCTCCTCCTCCTTTATAACCGGGCGTAGGCAGGCGGAGCCGCCGCAGGACAGTCCCCCCTCGGGCACCGTCCCCGGGAGAGGCCCTGCGCTCCTTCTGCCCGCGGGGTGCCCGGCGGAACGGGGAGAGAAGCTGCCCTCGGGCCGGGATGGGGCCAGTGCCCAGCCCCAGCCCCTGCGTGGCCACTCGGGGTGCTGCCATTGCGGTCCCCCCACTCCTGACCTCCTCAGCAACCTCCACAGAGCACCCAGGGGTGTCATACCCCCTGGGGGACTCCACGGATACCCTCGCAGAACAGGAGTGGGAAAATGGGGGCAGAGGAGAGATGGTGCCCTGCAGCACCTGACTTTCCTCCCTGGACCAGCAGAAAGGGGCAAGGTTGGGTTTATTTGAACCTCCATCAGGAGGTGATGCAGGAGCCAGGGTGGGCAGGAGGGGACAGGGCAGAGGGCTGTCCCTGGGGCCAAAACCTCTCCCCCCTGCACATGCCCAGGGCACCCCAGACCCACAGCAGACCTGGCTTTGGAGGACGGGAAAGCATCCATCCCAAAGGACAGAGGTTTTTTAGGGGAATCTCAGACAGATCTCAGTGCAGCAAGAGCCAGCTCCAGTGACAGGATCTGACCACGGAAGGTGCATGGCCACCATCAGCCTCTCTGGCCCAGCCCTGGTGAGGGTGGGCTCGTGTTTCCTGGGGCCAGCACCCCCCATCTCACACCATCAACTGGGACTGAAATGGTGTTTTGGGAACAGCCTCCATCTTCACCATGTGAAGAGAGGCTGCATCCTGCTCTTGCTGCTTGAGGGACTTGACACCAGGGCAGGATTGGACCCTCAGGGGATGGACATTGGCCTTCTGGCATTGCTACATCCAGACAACCTCCCTTTTATGGTCCAAGGCCAGGCAGGGAGGTGTCCAAAGCCCTGGGAATTCTCCCACACACTGAAGGAAGCTGCCTTCTTCAGGCACAGCTAATATTTAGCCACAAAACACCTTCATAAGTCAATAAGCGTGCACAGAAACCAAGTGGATTTTAAGAAAACAAACAAAAAGACTATTTCAATTTAATACACGGTAAATGCTGGGGTGCCCCACACCCTCCCCAGCCCAGGGAATCCCTCCCTGCACCCTCATGGGAGCCTCGCTGGCCACGGTCACCCAGTTCATCTTCCCACCTCCAACATTTGGGGACTGATAGTGGCCAAGGCCATCCAGAGCTGTGTTTGTTCTGGGATCTGGGACCTGACTGCAAGAGGTTGGTGGGACATCCCTCCCGGGATCCTGACTCTCCTGCTGAGTCAGGGCCCGGCCCTGGGTGAAGGGAACACAGCTGAGGGGTGAGAGGGTGTCTGGGAGGGAGAGAGGAGGTACAAGCTCAGCACTCCCTGAGCCACGTGCCCCACCGATGGGGTGGGGAGGGACAGGAGGAGAAATGACCCTGCGTCCCCTCCTGTCCCTGGGCTATGTCAGTAAGGGTAGGGCGAGACGGAGATGAGGAGGAGGAAGATGCTGGGTGCTCGCTGCCCGTCTGGGACCAGCGCCTGCACCTTGAGCCGGTGCGTGCCGGGCTCCCGCAGCGGCCGCAGGGTGGAGATGATGCCGTGGCCCTGCTCGGTGCGGAGGGAGAAGGGGCTGTCGCGGTCCTGCTCCAGCAGCCTGAAGACGGGGCGGTGGCGCAGAGCGGTGGCCGGGGTGAGGTGCACCACGTCCCGGCGGGCAGCGATGCCGAGGGGCAGGGGGAGCACCTGGTACCGCAGCGTGGGGGGCCCGGCCGGGCCGCAGAACGGGGGGCAGCGACCCATGCACAGCCTGCGTGGGAGATGGGGAATGGGGGATGTGGTGAGTGCCAGAGAGCGGACAGGACACTCGGGTTCGTGGTGACATGAGGAGAGCGGGATGGGCACCCCCAGACCCACAGCACGACTCACCCCGGGCTGGAGCCTCTCCGGTACCCGGCCGGGCATGGCACATCCACGCACTGGGCACCTCCACGGGTGTTGAAGCACATCTGGCTCGAGCCACACTGGACTGTGCCCTCCACGCACTCATCCACATCTGCAGGGAGAGAGGGGACAGCTCGGAGGGTGCTGGGGTGCCCATGGCTGAGATGGGGGTCCAATCCCCAGCTCCCTCACCCTCCCACATCTGCCTGGGCACTGAGGCAGTGAGACACGAGCACTCAGACTGTGGAGTGCTGAGGCTGGGAGCAACCCTCCCAAGAAAGGAGAAAGACTGGCAGCCCCAGGGCACCATGGGGACGGGGCATCCCCCGGCACCCCTGCACTGACCGTGGCAGGTCTTCCCGTTGGACAGCAGCCGGTAGCCGGCGGGGCAGAGGCAGTGGTAGCTGCCCGGGCTGTTCCTGCACTCGTGCTGGCACTGGTTCAGTGTCTGACACTCATCGAGATCTGTGGGATGAGAGGGGTGAAGGCAAGAGGAGAAGGATCAGATCCCTCTGGTGCCGCTGCCTTGGGCCAACCTGGCTCTCTCCTCCCCTTCCCAGCACAGCAAAGACCACAGGGCGCAAACAATGCGGTGGGCAGGGCAGCAAGAAGGACACGCGGTACCTTTTGGGGCAAAGTGGCCTCTGAACTCCCTGCAACACCCTTCCCCAGCGCACGCTCACCACTGCAGGTGCCATTCCTCCTGATGTAGCCCGTGGGGCAGGGGGGGCCCCGGGCACCCATCCCCGCATCCTTGGCCACGCGGCGCAGGGCGAGCTGAGTGTAGAAGGATCGTCCCCGTGGGCGGCTGCTCGGCCCTTGCCAGCGCAGGGGCGTGTCCCGGGACACACTGCTCGTTGTGTCCCCTCCCTCCGTCCCTGCTGTGCCACACTGTCCCCCCGGCAGCAGGGTCCTGCCGGCGGGGCACAGGCACTCGTAGGAGCCCCGCAGGTTGCGGCACTCGAAGACACACGGTGGGGGAAACTGCAGGCACTCGTTGATATCTGGGGGAGGAAAGAGGTGGGGAGCTGCAGCTGGATGGCTGAAACTGAGGCTGGGACAGGGCAGGGGGTGACCATGGACCCTGAGAGTCCAGCCCATACCCAGGCATGGCCAGCCAACACCCAGAGTGCGGTAGCCGGGAGGGCAGGAGCAGCGGTAGGACCCGGCAGCGTTCTGGCAGATCTGGTTGTAGCGGCAGGCATGGGACCCCTCGGTGCATTCATCGACATCTGGGGAGCAGAGAGAGGACAAGGGGACAGGGAAGTGGCACAAGCTGCCCCTTGCCATCCTCATGCCCCCTCAGGAAGGGTCCATACCAATGCAGTACAGCTGCCCAGGGTCCGGGATGAATCCCAGTGGGCACTGGTCTCTATCAGCCCCTGTGATTTGAGCAGAGAGAATGAGACATGACATGTCACTGTAGGGACATGGCCTTTGTACCCTCGCAGAACTGATAATGCATCCACCCCCATCCTTGGGACTCCCCTGGTTACCTGCATCAAGCGAGGCACGGAGCTGGAAGTGGAGCTCCTGTTTGGCTGGGTCATAGGAGGCTGTGATGGCTCTGGCCCGGAGGTGCTGCACCCGGGGGGGCTGTGGCCCCACGGGGGGGTCGAACACGATGGTGTGATTGCAGTGGGCACGGACGAGGCGTCCATCCTGCAGGAAGCTCTGCACCGAGCCCCCGGAGAGCTGCCCTGCGCCCGTCCGCACGTAGCGCTCGCCGAAGTCCTGGCGAGAGGCAGGGACGGGGGTCAGGCCATGGACCCCCCATGCTCCCAGCATGGGATCTCTGGTCCCTTGGGGATAATGGGCAGCGCCAGCACCTGCAGCAGCACCACGGCATCGCCGAAGCTCTCCGGCACGGAGCCGCTGATGACGCTGTCCAGCCGCAGAGCGCCAGCGCCATCTGTGCCCCGGGCGAGGTGGGTGACCCGCAGGAGCTCCCCTGCCAGGGGGGAACGGTGAGCAGCAGCTCACAGCACCCCCACACGCAGCTCCATCCCCAGATCAGGGATGGTGCATGGCGGAGATGGAGTCTGAGCTTCCCCCGGAGCTGACCGGGCTCTCCTGTCAGCGATCCCTTACCCGTGGCAAACTGCAGCAGTGACTCGTGCTGGAAGGTGCCCTGGGTGAGCAGGAACCCGCTCCGGGCTGCCCCGCTGGCATGTGCCAAGGACCAGTAAATGGGAGTGATGATGGTCACCAGCACCCGCATCAGCGGCCCTGGGAACGGGAAAGAAATGGTGTCACCATGGAGCCAGCACCCTCCTGAGGGGACACCCAGGCTGTGCCATCCCTCCTTGCTCACAGGGCACAAATGTGGGTGCTGCTTTTGGGGGGAAAAAAGAAATAAAAACCTTTCCTCCAGGATTTATATCTGACAGAGGTCAGAACTCTCATGAGGGTGAGGGTAGAAGTCTCCACCTACCTATGGCAGGTGGAATGCTCCCGATGCTGCTCCGGAGGGCAGCGGTGTCAGACTGAGAGTCACCCAGCACGCTGGCATCCAAGGTGGACACACCGAGCTCGTGGCCATTGATGACACCAACCAGGCTGCCCCGCACCTGGTGCAGCTCCCCTGGGGCCAATGGGATGGGGTCAGGCAGCAGAACTGGGACTGCACACCCGTGGGACAGCAGGGTGCTTGCCTGACTCCCCTCTCACTAATTTGCATGTCAAGAAAATCTTGTTTTCTGGAGGTGAAGGCAGGCAGAGCAGGGCAGGCAGTGTCCCTGCCTGGCTGCAGCACTGTCCCCAGAGACCCCAGGCCTCCAGGCACAGTGCCACGTTGACAAGGGATGTTGTGAGTGTGGCCCTGTGCCTCATCACACCAACAGGCACTGACACCCCCAAACCCTGCTCTGTATCAACCCCAAGGTCCTGGCATAGCCCCAAGCTTTTATTTGCTTCTCCAGCGTGCCTGGCAGCGAAATGCCACCAGCCACACAAGGGCACAGGGGGCACCTGGCACTTCCTCCAGAGCCTTCCTGGCTCTCTGCTCCCAAGGGGCAGCAGGAAAGGATGTGTCTGTGCATTTAGCAGAGCCCCTGGGAGACGGGAATTTAATCGTGGGCAACCAAGGCAGGAAGGCTGAGGAGAGGCAAGTGAGGGCTGGCACGCTGTGGCTGCTCAGGCCAGGGTCTGTTTGGGCTCAGGCCTTCAGCTGAGCAGTGGAAGAGAGGAGAGGAGAGTATGAATAAATCACAGGGGTCAGAACAGGCAAAGAAAGGCAATATCCCCTCAAACCACCGTGCTGGAGGGTGTAACAGCACTGCAGGGGTAGGTTTGCTCTGCCCCAAGCCAGGCAAAGTCCCTCAGAGCCAGGAGCAGACACCCACCTTGGACATCCAGGGAGGTGTGGGCGACAGCAGAGCCCAGGGCACTGCGGGCCAGGCAGGAGTAGCTGCCGGCGTCACGGCGGGTGACAGAGGGCAGGAGCAGGGTGGCATCGGGCAGGACACGGGCACGGGGACCCTCGGGCAGTGGCTCCCCGTCCCGCTGCCACTCCACGGAGGGGGTGGGCTCCCCTGACACGACACAGTGCAGCAGCACCCGCTGTCCAGCAGGGACCCTCAGCTCTGCTGGTGTCACTGTCACCACCGGGGCACCTGGGCAGGAAAAGGGATGCAGGTAGTGATGCAGCATTCCAGCGGTTCTGGGAGCATTCCCCACGGATCAGGGGTGGTTGGAGGGGCTGAGAGGGGACACGGTTTGCAGAAGGGTGCAGAGGGGGCCAGCACTCACTCTGCAGAGCCAGGGTGACAACTTTTGCTGCTGTGCCTGCGTCGTTCTCCGCCACACACTGGTACTGCCCCACATCGGTGCTCTAGCAGGACCAACAGCATCAGCACAGCGTTTTGCTTTGCCAGGAAAACACCTGAAATGTGCCAGCACCCCCCAGGCCCTGCTCACCCGCACAGCTCGGATGGCCAGGGAGCCGTTCTGCAGCTGCTGCAGGCGCCCATGGGCCACCACCGGCACCCCGTCCTTGCTCCAGCGGATGAGGGGCTCAGGGTGACCCCGGGCACGGCAGTCGAGGAGGGCATCACCTCCGGAGTGCTCCACCTGGTAGGTGCTGGCGTCCCCCTGTATGATGGGTGCCTCTGGGAAAGGGAAAGGGGTGACAGAGGAGCCGGGCTGGCCGGGCACCCCAGTTTCACTGCCAGCACCTACCTGTGACAGAGACGAAGACGGTGGCCCTGGTGGCACCGGCGCTGTTCTCGGCGTGGCAGACGTAGGTGCCGCTGTCCGCGGGTGTGGCTGCCTCCCGCCGCAGGATGCTCCGCCCGCTCTGCCCCGACACTCCATCTGCGGGGTGCAAACCCCCAAAAAAGGCGGCTGGGGATCAGCTGGTTACAACCCCGCACAGCCAGGCGTGCTGGCACCCCGGGGACCCCGAAAGGTGGGACAAGGGTGGCACCAGGATCGCATTCTCCCCCAAGTTCAGCATCCTCTGCCCCTGCCCGGGTACCAGTGATGAGCTGCCCGTTGGCCATCCAGGAGACGCGCGGCTGGGGGCTGCCCACGGCGGCACACACCAGCTCCAGCCTCTCTCCCCGGCTCAGGGTGATGTCTGCGGGCAGCTGGGTGAAGGTGGGCAGGGTGTGGATGGAGAGGGAGAGCCGGCGGACGGCCTTCCCAGCCGAGTTCACCGCGGTGCAGGAGTAGCTCCCAGCATCCCCTTCCTGCATGAGGATGAGAGGGAGTCACCTTGAGTCTGGGGTCCAGCTGCAGCCCTGGCTCGCTGAGCTACAGCTCTGCTGGCTCTTGTGCGCCTAAAAAGTCACAGTTTGGACAGAGCCGCTTTTTCCAGCCCGCATCAGCCCTCTCCCACTGCCCCAACCCTCCAGCCTGTGGCACAGGACTGCACGGGGCTCTCCCTCTGCCAGATACATTCACAATCAGCCAAACGCTCTTCAGCAGCAGAAGGCACTTGTTCCTCGGCACTCTAACCTCGCAGTGGCCCTAGGGGACAATGCTCACCCGGACATCCCGGAGCAGCAGCTCCCCGGAGGGCAGGACCGTGGCCTTCCCCCCCCGCAGCAGGGCTCCCTCCCGGCTCCAGGACACGCGGGGCTCGGGGACACCGCGGGCGGCACAGGGTAGCAGCACCTCCAGCCCCTCCAGGACCACCAGCTCCAGAGGGCTGGCAGCGATGATGGGGGGCACTGGGTGGGGCAGAAGGGCAGCGATTTGCTCACAGCTTGGCAGCCGCGTTTTGCTGTGAGGTGCCGGGGAAGGGGCTGAGCAGAGGGGCGAGCACTGGGGCTCTGATCGCTGCTTACCTTGCACAATGAGCCTGGTCCTGCCCGCGGCGGTGCCCGAGGGGTTGCGAGCCATGCACAGGTAGGTGCCTGCATCCTCTGGGGCTGCTCGGAGCAGACGGAGCTGCCCGTTGGGGAACACCTTCAGCCCAGACCCTGGCAGAGAGGAAGGACAGGAGAGGCAGCACAGCTGAGCCAAGGTGCAGATGGATGATGTGCAGGGACTGCTTTCCCCACAGAAGTGCCTCTTCCCGTGGAGACTCCATGAACAGCTCCAGAGCCCACCACACCCACCTTGGACAGCAGCCAGGAGCCAGGAGTACCCATGCACAGTGACACCCCACACCTTGCCGGGATGCCTACAACCCCCTGGCACCTAAATCTTCCCCCAGCTAAAGGCTGGCAGGTAATGTGGGCTCTGCCAGCCCCCAGCACACTTCTGCTCACCTTCAGCGATGCCAACACCGTCCTTTTGCCAGGTGACTTCCGGCCGGGGGACGCCTGTGGCCTCACAGGACAGCACTGCGCTGGTGTTGACCATCACCATCACCATGCCGGGCAGGGGCTTCAAGGCAGGGGGGTCTGAGAAGGGCAGGGAAGTGCTACCCCGGGAAGAGGGCGCAGCACCCCCCGCAGCAGCAGCAGCGCCCCGGAGCCGTGCATACCGTGCACCGTGAGCCACAGGTGCTTCCGGGCCGTGCCCGCGGCGCTCCGAGCCGTGCAGGTGTAGCGGCCGCTGTGTGCAGGCAGCGCCTGCCTGATCTCCAGGGCTCCTGGAAAACAGCAGGCAGAGGGGAGGCAGCCGGAGGGCGGGCAGGGAGCCGCTGTCCCCGGCGGGGCCGTGCTGCCCCGTGCTGTACCTCGGGGCAGGACGCGGTAGCCGCCGCCTCTGCTGCCCAGCTGAGCCCCCTCCTTGCTCCACGACACCGTGGGTGGGGGCACGCCCGAGGCGTAGCAGGTGAGGACTGCGGGGGACAGACGGGTGACAATCACATCCGTGAGGTCATCAGCGATGGTGGGGGGCACTGGGGAAAGGAGGGAGGGAGCTGAGCACGGCTGTGTGGCAAACGTTGAAGAGGATTCTGTCCCTGTTCACATGGGCATGAGTATTTCTCTTCCCCACTTGTCCACCCTCAAACTCAGCTCTTGAGAGGGGATCCAACCCCATGTGGGGCTAGAGCACACCTGCATCACACCCGAGGTGGTAACAGACCCTGGGAAAGCCACTGTCAGCAAGACCCCCAGCCCCAGGAGCTCACCATGGACAGACACGAGGAAGACTTTTCGTGCCTCTCCAGCAGCATTGGTGGCGATGCACTCAAACCTCCCCTCGTCCCGGGGAGCAGGGCTGGAGATGAGCAGTGACCCTAAGGACTGCAAACTGTGTGGGCAGAGCACAGATCAGGATCACCCCTGTCCCGTAGGGGGGCAGCAGGAGGGGTAAACCCCACCCTGCAGGGGAACCCTTGGGTGTACAAGGTGCTGGGTGCTGTGGGTACCTGTAGGCGCCAGGTGGGAGGTGCAGGTTCAGGGGACGCCCATCCTTCTCCCACCTGATGTGGGGCTCGGGGGACCCCCAGGTGTCACAGCCCAGCGTGGCCGGCTGCTGAGCCAGCAGGGTGAGGTTGGAGGGCCCAGGGGCGATGACAGGAGGGACTGTGGAAGGGCATGGCAGCAATGAGCAGAGGACAGCAGCACATCACTGCACTGATGGGAGCAGCCCAGCAGGGGTGGGAGGGTCGCAGGAGGGAGAGCCCAGGACGGATCCATCTGGCTCTCCTGCTTACCCAGGACATGCAGGTCCAGGCCTCGCCGGTCAGAGCCAGCAGGGCTGGATGCCATGCAGAGGTAATGGCCCAAATCCTGGACCTGGACAGGGTCAATTTGCAGGGAGCCTCCTGGCAGGAGCTGCAGCCTGGGGAGGGAGAGAAGTGAATCCCATGGGGGCTTTGCATGGCCAGGCTGCATCACACATGGAGCAGTGGTTGGGAAGGTGACAAGTGCCACTGCAGCCACACGCAGCACATGCACACGGAGGTGGGGTGAAGACAGAGCACAGCTCTTCACAGGGTGACTGGCACACTAAATCACCTGTTGCTGTGGAGGGTGGCATGATCTGAGCACCGGCTTTTGATGCCACCAACCCGCAGAGCCTCTTACCTGTCACTGCCAGGCAGCGGCAGGAGCTGGCCATCCTTCCGCCACGTCACCCGGGGCGCGGGCCACCCCTCTGCCTGGCACGGCAGCACGGCCGAGGTGTTCAGCAGCACCTTCACCTCCTCGGGGCCCGGCTGGATCTCCGGGGCCACTGCAGCAACACCCAGAGCACCACCGAGAGTGCGGGATAAGGCTCAGGGACGGAGGATACCAGCGGGGAAGGAGCCGGCACTCGGGGCCAGGGCAGGGCAGCACTCACCGTGAACCTGCACCAGGACGCGCGGGCCGGTGTCCCCGGGGGCGCTGGTGGCCCTGCAGCTGTACTCGCCGCCGTCCGCGGCAGCCACCGCCCGGAGCTGCAGGAAACGCCCCCGGGCCAGGATCTCCCTGCGGGCATCCTCCTAAAGCCCCCGGGACCCTCATCAGCAGCCCCCCAGCACCACCCCCAGCACCAACCCGATGGTGGGGTGGCGGTGCACCCCAGTCCCTGCCCATGACCTGGTCCCGTCACAGGTACCTGCAGCAGGGAGCCCTCCCGGTGCCACTCGATTTCGGGGTGGGGCTCAGCACCCTCGGGGCACTCCAGGAGGAGCTGCCCCCCTGCCACAGCCGTGATGATGGGGATCTCCCTGGCACTCGTGATGCTGGGTGGTGCTGTGGGACAAGGGCTGCGGTGTCAGGATGTGCCACGTGAGTTGGACACCCCCATACCTGCCCCCATAAGTCATGCATAGTCCCCCTCACTGCAGGACCATCACTGTGCTCCAGACCCCTCTTTAAGAGCCCACACCAATCCCAAAGAAGGATGCAGGGATGCTCTGGCTCTTGGTCCCCCCAAAGCTTGGACGATCCTGCAGCCCCTCTGCCAGCCCCCTCCTTGCTGCGCTGCTGGGATCACACTACCTTGGATGCTGACATGGAAGCTCCTGCTGTCCTCCCCTGCAGGGCTAGTGGCCAGGCAGGTGTACAAGCCAGCATCAGCCACCTGCAGAACCAGGAGAGGGAAAAATTGAAGCACAAAAAGAAAACCCAGGTAGGGAAAAAAAGCGGAGCTCCTACCTCAGTGCTCTCAGTGTGGAGGGTGCTCTCATTCCCCAGCACAAGCGAGGGCCCTGCCAGCAGCCGTCCATCCTTCTCCCAGGTGACAGCGGGCATGGGGACACCCGTCACCACACAGGTCAGCTCTAGAGGGGTGCCCACAGCGATGGATATCTCAGTGGGGTGGGATGCAGCCTCGACATGGGGTGGTTCTGCAAGGCACAAGGCAAGGCAGGAGGGCTCAGCCCCTCACTGCTCCCCAAAAACGGGCTGAGCTGCCATTCCCAAATCCCAGAAAAATGACACGCACCCATCACCACGAGGTGGAAGGCTTTGCTGACCTCTCCCACTTCATTCACCACCAGGCAGGAGTAAATGCCTGCATCAGCCAGCCCCACGGCCACCAGGCTCAGCTTGGGGCCACCGGGCACCCGGTCACTCTGCTGCCCCAGGGGCTCTCCATTCTTCAGCCAGGTCACTGACGGTGCTGGGGACCCGGTGGCTTCGCAGGTGAAAGTGACATCGGAGCCCTCAGCCACCATCTGCTCCTCACTGCTCTCAGGGCTCTCCAGGACAGGGGGCACTGCGGAGGGAAGGATTCCCTTTAAGGGAGAAAAGTCAGGTCCCCAGACCCTGGGGATGGATTTGGCCACTCTCTGGTGTCCTGCAAGCAGCCAGAGGTGGCTCAGCTGTCCTGCACGATACTCTGGGACTGCTCCCAGGCTGGTCCTGCTTTGCTCCATCCCTTCCAAGCCCACCCCAGAAGTCGAGGGATGGCTCAGGACCCTGCTTGGGAATGGGCTGCAATGCTCAACGTGTGCTCTGCTAACAAAATCAGTGTCCAGGTGCCCCCTGCTCTGCCCTCCCCAGCCCCCTGCCCCGTACCCTGGATCTGCAGGATGAAGCTGCGATCGGCCACTCCCGCCCGGCTGGAGACAATGCAGGTGTAGTGTCCAGCATCGGAGAGCTGTGCCTGGGAGATCCTAACCCGTGCGATGGGGAGGAGACATCAGCTCCAGGTGACCCCCTGCTCCCCAGGCTGACACTCAGCCACTTCGGGGTGCAGCAGTGGTCATTCCCTCCTGCAAATCTGGGTACCAGCCCCAAGCCTGTGGCTGACCATTTTTCCAGGGTCACTTCTCACCGGAGGATGTGCCCAGCTGAGAGCAGGGTGACATGAGGGGACAGGCGGAGGGGCAGCCCGTCCTTCAGCCAGCTCACGTGCAGTGGAGGGGACCCCCGTGCCCAGCACTCCAGTGTCACCACGGTGGACAGGACTCCACGGACCACCTCCGAATCACCGGCACCTCTCTCGATGGCGGGAGGGACTGGGCGGGGGGCACAGAGGGGCTGATGGGGCTGTCGGGGGTGGGGGTGGCCCCGGCACCCCCCCGCAAGTCCCAGCCCTGCTCACCCAGCACGTTGAGCGTGTGCAGCCGCGTGTCCTCGCCCAGGCTGTTCCGGGCCAGGCACGTGTAAGCCCCGGAGTCGGCAGCTCGCAGCCCCTCGAGGAGCAGGGAGCTGCCATCCGGGGACACCCTGCGTAGGGAGGAGGGGACAGTGACCTGTGTGCTCATCCCGAACGTGCCCATCGGGCAGAAGCGCTCTGTGCTCAGTTTGCAGCCAAGGATGAGGATTTTGGGGCACATTGCAAGGTCAGGGCATCAGCTGGGACTCTGCCAGGGTGACAGTGACCATCCCAGACGCCGAGGTTTAACCCAGGATGATCATATCGTCTCAGCAAAGAGCTGGGATGAGTGTATCCCAGACCAAGCAACAGGAAGGAGCAGCAGATCTCAGCCTGTCTTGCCCAGCAATTTTGCTCGTGGGGACACTGAGCCCCTGCGGTGTCCCCCCCAGACTCACCGGGCGTGCGAGGGGGGCTGCAGCCCCAGGGGCTGCCCGTCCTTCAGCCAGGAGATGTGGGGGGTGGGCTGCCCCTGTGCCCGGCACTCCAGCCTCACCCTGCTGCCCTCCAGCACGCTGTGCTCGCTGGGCTCCCCCGCGCTGCTGATCTGGGGGGCCACTGCACCGGGGAGAGAGGGAGGCTGAGGGACAGCAGCGGGAGGAAGGCTCACCTCTGGGGCGGAGCCCGCAGGCACCAGGCTGCCTCGGGGAAGCCCTACCTCGCACCAGCACCATGAAGTCCTTGCGTGTCTCGGACCCCGGGCCCCGTGCCAGGCAGGTGTACCGGCCCTGGTGGGAGGGCTGGAGGGGGCTGAGCTGGAGCTGGGCCCCCCCGGACACCAGACCCTGCTCGGGGCTCATCTCTGCAAGGAGACACAGTGATGGGGGCTGAGCAGTGCTCCTCCACGGAGCCCCGCCCAGGCTCGTGGTCATGCCTTCCCCTTCCCCCCACGGGACCCAGGTTTGGGGACTCTGTTAAAGCAAAGCAGGGTTTTTGCAGAGTTCACTGCTGAACCTTTACAGGAGGAAAGAGCCACTGGTTTGGGGGCAAACCCCTGTCCCAGCAAGAACCCCAAGGTACCCAGAGATCTCAGCCCCCCCATATCCCTCCATCACATCTTGTGCCCACATCCCATTGCTTCAAGCCTCAGGAATGAGCCTGAAGTCTTTTAAAAGCATGCAGGAAAAAGCCCAGCCCCTTCATGCGCTGTCCCCTCCCTCAGCGGCCCTGAGGGTCTCTTGCAGCAGGATTAGAAGTTGGGAAACTGAGGCGGGACTGCTTGAAGGAGAACAGCAGTGAGGCTGGGGTGGCAGCCTGGCACAGCTTCCCCTGCACACGCACCCAGTGGGCTCCCGTCCCTCAGCCAGGTGACAGCAGGCACGGCCACACCGGTGACTTGGCAGGTCAGGACGAGGGCTGTCCCCATGTCAGCTTCAAGAGTCTCCTGCTGTGGGTCCTGGATGCCTGGGGGTTCTGAGGAGGATAAGCAGGGACAGGGGGTGTGAGGCAGACCAGGGTTCACTGTCAACCCGGGGGACAGAGCTCCTGGCTGAGCCCTCACCACTTACCATGGATGGTGAGGATGAAGCTCTTCTCATCCTGGCTGGCCACATTTGGTGCCATGCACGTGTATGTGCCTGAGCTGGAAAGCTGCAGGTGATGGAGCTGCAGCACCCGAGAGCCTGCAAGAAGTGGAGAGCAGGGAATCAGGACAGGCTGGAGCAGGACCAGCTCTGGGCCACCATGCCAGCAAGCTGACTGATCCCCCAGCACCTAGCCAAGCTCCACTCAAGCCAGTGTGTCATGGCTTCCATGTGGCCATGGAAGTCTCTCTTTGAAGTCCAAAGCCTTGCTGTGCCCCGCAGGAAAGGGCACTGAGCTCCCAGGGAGCAGCAGGAGGGACTTCTGCAGGATGCAGCCCCTCTCCAGAAGGGATCACTCAGAAGTGTCATTAGTGTGTCATACAACCCAAAATCTGCACTCAAGTCCCACATGTGGCATCCGAAAAGGAGGATTAGGGGATCTAGAGCTCACTGTCAAGAACTGGGGCACAGGCAATGATCCTGGCTCATCCCAACGTACCCTGGGTGACGGTCACCTCCTCGCTGAGCCGTAGGACACGGCCATCCTTGTACCAGGTGATCTCTGCAGCCGGGTGGGGCTGGATGTCACACACCAGTGAGACGCTGCCATTGACAACGCCATCGACGTTATCGGGGTTTGGACCCACACTCCAGGGAGCCTCTGCTCCAGTGCACCCAAAAGACAGAGACAAAGGGGAGCCATCAGTGCGGAGGTCGATGCCTCCCCAGGAGGGAACATGCACAGAGCCTCTCTCCAGCTCAGGGCACCTCAACCTCCCTGCACAGGGCGAGCGTGACCAGCGCGAGGGGACAGAGGCAGCCATGCACTTCCAGAGCCACAGGAGACTCCAGCTGGTGGAGAAAGAGGAGGAGGGGAGTAAATCAGTGACCCAGGGAAGGGGAGATGCCTTACCCTGCACGGTGAGGGCAAAGTGCTTCTCGGCTGACCCGGCTGGGTTCTCAGCCATGCACGTGTAGCTCCCGGTGTCACCCTCCTCCACCATTGTGACCTGCAGAGGGGGAGCAGAGCAACACTGAGCGCTGCCCCGAGCTGGGGAGATGTTGGGACTCCCATAGTGACCTTGATGAGACAAGGGTAGCCTCCTTTGGGAGGAAAGAGTGCCCCCTCCCCTCCATTTGCTGTCTCCTGTGTCCCCCCCCGACACAGCCACCTGCTTGGGGGGACACCAACCTGCAGGACTGTGCCACCCTCCAGGAGCTGGTGCCGTGGGCCAGCCTCTATGGGGAGATCATTCCAGAGCCAGGACACCGTGGGCTCTGGGTGCCCAGCAGCTTCACACTCGAAGTGGACAGTGCCATTGATGGTGGCCATCACCTCCTCCACCAGGTCCTCAGTGCCACCACGGATGGTCGGGGCAGCTGGAAGCAGGCAGTTATGGGGCTGCCGTGTGCCTCAATCCAGTGTCCCCTGTCCCTGTACTCACTCAGCACCTCCAGCTCGTAGTGCAGGCGGTCCCAGCCTGCGGCGTTTGCTGCCTCGCAGGTGTACCTGCCCCTGTCCTCCTCCTGCACCGCCTGCAGCTGCAGCACCCGGCCCCCTGTGACACAGGACAGGCTTGGGGCAGGGCGCAGGGAAGGGTCCGTGGGATATCCCCCCAGCCCTGCCCTGCACAGAGCCCTACACAGCCCCAGTGGCTTCAGAGGTCCCACAGGTGCTGTGTGTGCTGGCAGGAGGAAGGGGACAGGGTCCAACCTCCTCCATGCCGTGGATGTTCTCAACCCACAGAGCTGCTGCAGGAACACGCCCAGGCCCCAGAGTGGGGGCTCACATCTATTACCCATTACCTTGCAGCATCAGCACCCCTGGGCCAGGGGAGAGGGGCTCCCCATCCTTGTACCAGCTGAGCTGGGGGGGTGGGATGGCACTGGTGTCACAGTAGAGTGCAGTGGGCTGGCCAAGGACAGCCTGTCGGTGCTCTGTCACCTCCCCATCCTGGTCTTCCTCCCGGTAGAAGATCTCAAGAGCTTCTTTGGGGGCTGTTTGCTGCTGGAAGATGGGGGGCACTGCGGGGACAGGCTGTGGTGAGCTGTGGGAAATGGGGACATCGACCCCCAGGTGCCACCACAGCATCTGCCCTCACTGGAGCTGAGATGGTTTTTTCCAGCAGGCTTAAACTTTTTCCCTGCTCCCACCAGTGACCCCTGAGGAGCCCTGCTCTTGCTGAGACAGCCCCTGCTCTGGGTGCTGGCTCTGTGCCCAGAGCTCACCTTGGATGTGCACGATGAAGTCCCTGTCATCTTCACCCACAGCGTTGGTGGCCACACAGGTGTAGTGCCCCGAATCCGAGACTCCGGCTGGCTGGATCTGAAGCACCTGCCCCTCACTGAGGATCTGCAGGTGTTCTGAGCTTGCCAGGAGCTGCAGGGAAGAAACAGAAAGGCAAGAGGAGGATTACACACCCAGGAGTGGGGCAGAGCCCAGCCAGCCATATAAAGGATGTCTTCCCACTCCATCCAGCTGGGACAGTCCCCAAGCCCTGGTCACAGCTGGGACCTCACCTGCTTGTCCTTGTACCACCGGATGGTCGGCTCGGGCACAGCCCAGGTCTCACACTCCAGCACCACCGTGCTGTTGACCCTGGATTTCACCTCTTTCACAGCAAATTCCCCCAAAGGATCCTCTCTGGCAATCCAAGGAGGAACTGGTGGGGAAAGACAAAGGGCAGCAAAAGGGAGCCAAAGGAAGCAGTGGTCCAGTGACAGTGGTGGGGTCACTGCAGGAATTAGGAAGGGCTCGGGGAGCTCCCTCACCCAGGACCTTCACGGCATAGTTCTTCACAGCCTCCCCATCCTCGCTGGCCACGACGCAGCTGTAGGTGCCCGTGTCCTCCTCCTGGGCGTTCAGGATCTGCAGCCCGTGGCCACCTGGGCAAAGGGGGTCTCCTGAGAGGGTCGCTGCTCACAGCCACAGCTCTCTCTCCCCATGCAGCACCTGAGGGCATCTCAAAGGACCTGCTGAG
The DNA here is from genome assembly GCA_013400955.1 of Drymodes brunneopygia. Lineage (NCBI taxonomy): Eukaryota > Metazoa > Chordata > Aves > Passeriformes > Petroicidae > Drymodes > Drymodes brunneopygia. The sequence continues at coordinate 53,354 of VZTZ01026712.1, forward strand.
CACCTGCAAGCCTGGCTCAAGGGGGCCTAATGCTCTTCTAGAGCCCAGTCCCAGGCTTATGAAAACCAGCACTGAGGAGGCTCAAGTTATTATCAGAGGATGCAGCTCTTGGGAGAGCAGCATCCAGCTGATGGCCTGAGCCCTCAGGTCCTGCAGGATGATGACTTCTCACCATCTCACTGTGCTGGACCCCAGCCAAACCAAGAAAAAGCCCCACTCCCACTCCCCAAGGCATACAAAGCAAGGGGCCACCACAGTCATGCAGAGCCAGTGGACAGCAGCACGGTACCAGGGAGCAGGAGGACATTTCTGGATGCTTTGAGAGGAACCTCGTCCTTGAGCCAGGTGATGTTGGGAGATGGGTAAGGCAGAGCCTCGCAGAGCAGGGAGATGGGGTTGTTGATGATCACTGTCACCTCTTCTGTGGCAGCATCGTCTCCAGCAAAGGTGGGACTGGCTGCAGAGACGGGGTTGTGTGTTAGGTCAGCACCAGCACCCATTGAGGCTTCCCAGTGCTTCATCCCTCCACCAGAGAGCACGAACCAAGTTCAGGGAGTTGGACTTGACACAGCATGTGCCAACTTCAGACTGTCCTGCTCTGTCCTCTGCCCTGTCCTGCTGCCCTCCAAAAACACAGAGACCCAGAAGACAATCCTTCCTTCCCACAAGCCACCATCACACATGGATCCTGCATTAAACAGGTGCTCTCTGCTCCTCCAAGATGTCTCACAAGGGTTTTGGGACAGATCCATGCCATGTTTTGCTGACAGGAATAAGGGATCCTGCCCATCTACTTGGGGCAGGCCATTAAAACCCTGTAAGTCTGCTGACACCTGAGAGAGTCTGCCTCCATCCAGAGGCATCTCATACCCAAAACATCCAGCAGGTAGTGCTTGGTCTGGTTTGCCACAGAGCTGGAGGCCACGCAGGAGTAGTGACCAGAGTCAGCCAGGGAGGCTCGGGGGATGTGGAACAAGGAGCCATCAGGGGAGATGGAGAAGGTGCCAGGGAGAGGGTGGTTGTCTTTCAGCCAGGTGATCTCAGGTTGTGGGTTGCCTGTGAGGGTTGGAAAGCAGGTTTTGGCCTTCGTGTGGAGTTTTTCCATGTGTGAGCACAGCCTGGCTGGGGTCACTGCCGGAGCTTTTCCCATCATCCCAAATCGGAATTATCATGACCTGGATCAGGCTTTTACAGGCTGCTGGATGAGCCAGCAAGAAGAAAGAGAACTGTCCTGAGTGGGAGGTGATTAATTATTCCCATCACTAAAGGAGAAGTGAGATTAGAGGAACTTTAGTTCCATTTGGGAAAGATTGGAGCTCACATTGTGGAACAGGCTCCCCATGTGGGCGTCCCCTCCCCAGTGCTTCCAGGACAGCACAACAAAGGCAGGAACCATCCCAAAAAAGCTCTGCAGCCCAGTTCAGCTGTTCTCATGTCTCTGACTGGAGCCATACATTTGCTCCACACCCCAAAGTGAGACTCAGGTCTTCCCCTGAGCCCCACCTCCCACTTGCTCATGCCACCTCCCTTCCCCACTGGCTGCTCACCTGAAGCCAGGCAGGACCAGGTGACAGGGTGACCCTCGGGCACTTTGAAGGTGTGTTCTTCACCCGCGTTCTCAATGTGGGGAGGAACTGGGAACACAAGCCCCCAGGGGCTTCAGCAGCTGGCCAGCTTGGCCTCTGAGCTCACAGCCTAAGGCACGAAGGACTCCAGCACACCCAGCATGTCCAGCCTTAACTCATGTCTGTTCCTGCAAGGGTGGAGCTCTGAAACCCCACCAGGAATCCTGCAGCAGACACAAGACCCCTCCTTACCTAGAACCTCCACATAGAAATGCCTCCTGGCCTCCCCAGCTATGTTGCTGGCTAGGCAGGAATAGTGACCACCATCCTGGGCTCGTGCACGGGTGAGCCTCAGCAGCCAGCCCCCTGGAAGCACAGAGCAGAGAGGTCTCAGGGCCCTGATCCAGGTACCAGCACATCCCAACAGTGCTCCTGTGGGGCTGTAGCTCCACCATGAGTTTGAACTCATCAGTGTTGGGGCAAAACACGTTCCTGAAGTGCTCATCTACCCCAGCACCCAGAGCTCTGACCTGGAAGCACCTGCATGTGCTCGCTGGGGGTGACAGGAGAGCCGTCCCAGAACCAGGTGACAGTGGGCTGGGGAATGCCAGTGGCCTCACAGGTCAGCGTCAGGGATCCTTGCAGGGAAACGCTGACATTGGTGGTCAGTTCTGATCCTCGAATGAACTCAGGAGGAACTGGGGGTGCAGAAAAAGATGGACATCCATTTGCAAAGCAGCCAGAACATCAGAGGAGCAAAGCAAAGAGGGGAAAACTGGGAGAACCTTGTTTTTCCCACCTTCTTGCTTTGTACAGCTTCAGGACACGAACCCAGAAGGACCATTAGCATCAGCTGGAGATGGTGACTTTGAAGGTGTTACAGGACAGGTGACCCACAGGAGGCATGTGCCACTTACCTGCACACCTGAGCCCAGGTTTACAGGTGTCACACTGATCTGGCCACACGGCCTGAGCCACCCCAGACCTTTTATAACTCAAGTGACCTTGACCCATGAGGTTTCCCCAAGTCCTTGAGTAGTAGAGGACTTTATATGAGATGATCTGCTGTGATGGCTCTGGAAAGAAATGCCTGCCTGATGGACACAGCTCTACATTTATTCCTGAAGCACAGCCCTGCTGACTCCAAGACCTGCTGCGTGCTGGATTGTCCAACATCTACTCCACATCAGGTTGCTCCACATCACCACCCTCCTGCTCCTGCCTGCATCCACCCCACCCTCAGCCACCAGCCCCACCCCACATCCTTACCATGCACCACAACATCAAACTCCCTCTGCTCCTGCCCCTCTGCGTTGGCCACCAGGCAAGTGTAGTGTCCTGCATGGGCCACCTCTGCCCTGGGGATGTGCAGCCGCCTCCCTTGCTCTGTTAGCAGGACCCTGTCCCCACCGGCCACGGGCTGCCCATCCTTCACCCACGTCACCCAGGGTGCTGGTGTCCCTGTGGCCTCGCACTCCAGAACTGTCTCGCCACCCTCGATGACAGAAACCTTCCTCGGGGCATGGCTGCTGCCCTGGAGCCTCGGCAGTGCTGTGGGCAGAGGGATACAGCGGGGAGGGGATGTGCAGCAGCTCCCTCAGCCGTGCACAAGCAGAGGGGCAAAGCTGACCCAGGTAGCAGCAACCCTTCCAAAATATGCAGTGACACCAGGCAATGGCTTTTGGGTCCAGCTGGACCCTACATTGAGAAATGTCACAACACCTCCACCCACCCCCCACAGGTCTCTGGTCCCCCATGCTCACCATGCACCTCCAGGTGATGCTCCTTGCTGCTGCTGCCGGCCGCGTTCCTGCACTCGCAGGTGTACGTCCCCCTGTCCACCAGCTGCACCTTCTCCATGTACACCACATTCCCTCCTGGGGACACCAGCTTTGGGCTCCCTGGCTGGGTGGAGAGGGGCTCACCTGCCCAGGGAAGAGGACAGCAGCTTCACCTCAGGCTCCCAGCAGGACAAATTCCCACCCAGAAGCTGGAGGCTGCTCAACAAAAAGCGCTCCTTGCTCCAAGGAGACCAACAGCTGGGTCAGCTCACGGTCAGCAGAGAGATGAGGCTGAGGAACAGGGCCCTACCATCCTTCCACCAGCTCAGGGTGGGCAGGGGGATCCCATGGCACTCGCAGGCCAGCTGGACAGACTGTCCCTCCAGCACGGACACGGCCTCGGGCTCCGCCGAGGAGAAGGATGGAGGCACTGCAGGGGTGAGAGGAGCAGCCCATTGATGGCACTGGACAAGAGGAGAAGGGCAGCTCCTCACTGGAGCTCCACCCTGCTGGATTCACACCCCCCGCAGCCCTGCTGGGTGCCACAAAAAACCAGTGACATTCCCCTGCCCTGGCTTCATGTGGAAACAATAATCTCGTGTCTCCAGCCAAGCGAGGGATGTTTTAACTGCACGTGGCCAACAGCAGAGGATGACCAAGCATCCCACAAGCAGGCCAAGGTCAGGCTGGCCAGACACAGCCCTGTTAGGCAGCCCTGCTCACTGCGAAGGTTACCCAACTCTTTCCATTATCGGGTGATGTTCTCAGCTGCTCATAAATACAGCTGGCTGGAAAATGGTAACTCCTTCCCATGAGGGATATCGCTTTGGAGAAGAAAAGCCTCAACACCCAGAAACCCTTGAAAAACAAAAACAGCAGAACCCAAACAATCCATCCGAGCCAGGACGGCAGACGTGCAAACATTTCCCTGGGAAGAGATTGCAGGAACAAGCCCAGAGCAGGAGAACTGGATCTTCTCCACTCCCTGGCCACCTGCCTGCAGGACTTCCACCAACTGGCCTAGAGCATCCCTGAGAAAAGCCAGACCCTGGCTCAGCCCCCGGTGCTGTGGACCTGCTGAGTGGTCTGGGAAGCTGCAGGGATGCTTGGATCAAGTGAGAAAAAGTGCCCAGTGCCTGTCTTGGCAGCAGCCCAGGAGTCACCACTGAGTCCAGGGGGCACAGAAATGCCACCAGGCACACAGGGTGCAAAAGGGACTGGAAGGGAGAGGTGACCCCGTAATGGGGACCTGGCAATACTCATCCATGGGGCCGTGGCTTTCCAGGACATCCTTTGGGATGAGCACAGGGGATTGCACGGTTGGAATAACAAATGAAGCAGAGTACAGGGGTCTGCTAGAGCCACCTTGCAGGGATGTGTCCTGAGGGCTGGGACAGCCCCACTGATCCCACGAGATATTCCAGGGGGGAAGCCCCCATCCCTCAGGCAGGCACAGCTGCACTCACCAGTGACCTGCAGGCTGTACCAGAGCTCAGCCACACCCGCCACGCTGGAGGCCACGCAGCGATAGCTGCCGGCATCAGAGGGTCGGGCACGGGGGATCTGCAGGCGCTTCCCATCCCTGGACAGGGTCAGTCCCGCTCCGGCCGAGAGCTGCTCGTGCCCCTTGTACCAGGTGATGTCTGGAGGAAGGCAGAGAGCTGAGCTGTGAGGAGCTATGCTGCTGCCCCCCTCACCCAGGGAAAACCCCAGGGATTCACGAGCAAGAGCTGAGGAATGGGACTGACTCACCGGGAGCAGGCAGCCCCGAGGCCAGGCATTCCAGGGATGCCGCGCCGTTCTCAGGGATGGTCAGATCCACCGCGCTGGGTTCGATGTTTGGAGGTACTGCAACCCAGCACCCACTGTCACGGGCTCTGTGTGACCTGGGCTGTCTGCAGCCACCACAGTGCAGGGCCTGGGGCACAGCCAGGCTCACCGATGGCTCTCAGCTCACACCGAGTCCTGGCAGAGCAGCAGCCAGGGGCCACAGCTCGGTCCCTGCTCTGGGAGGGGACCACATCACCCCACGGTGCCACCACTGCTCCCCAAGACACCCAGCAGGTTTGTTCCCTGCCCCAATGAGACATTCAACCTTCCCAGGCAGGAATCTCTGTCCCCCTGTCTGGTTTCTCACCTGGCACTTTCAGAGTCACATCCTGCTGGTGGAGGGGCAGTGGGGCTGGGGGAAGACCCTCCACCAGGAAACATCAGTCAAGGATTTACTGTGGTGCCATCAGCTTCATTGACAAAGGACAAGATCCCAAGGGATCAAGCCAGTGACCCTGCACCTCTCAAAACTCCAGGCCAAGAACTGCCACCCCTTGGGCAGCCACGTTCTCCCCGACACGTGGGATGGATTGCAGGTCTCACCCCAGATGCTGCACTCACCATGCACTGAAACCTGCACCTCTGCCTGGGCCATCCCTGCCCAGTTGCTGCCCTGGCAGATGTAGAGCCCTTCGTGACCAAGCCCCACTCGGGTGATGAGCAGAGTCCCACCATCCTCAGCCACCACCACACCGTCCTGCCCATCCAGAGGGTGCCCATCCTTCAGCCACCTGCGAGCAAGGGCACAGGCAGCGAGTCCTTGGTCTGTACTGCCACCACCCATGCCCTGCCTCTGCACACCAGGGTGAATGGTGGGGTGCTGGCAGCAAGGACTGTCCCCTTGTCACCTGGAATGGGGGTGGCAGTGCCAGGACTGTTGAGCAGAGGACACTGGGGACAAGGAGAAGGAATGGATGCCTCCCACCCTAAGGGACACGCCAAGCCAGAGGCCCCTACCACCCATCCTGGGAACACAGGCAGCACCCACCACTGTGCAGCACTCACTGCATCTGGGGTGGGGGGACGCCCATGGCGTGGCAGCGAATCCTCAGGGAGGTGTTGGCAGTGGCAGCCAGGTGGCTTTCCCCATCCTCAATCCACAGCTGGGGGGGAGCTGGGGGAAGAGAGGACCTCAGGCTGGGACCACCCTCAGACCCTGGCACAGGGATGTGAGAGCAGCCAAGGGTTTGGAGGGTGCAGGATGGCACAGGAAGCCCAGGGAGGGGTGTTTGGACCTTGGACGTGCAGGCTGTAGCTGAGCGAGGCGTTGCCCGCGGCGTTGGTGGCCGTGCAGGTGTACAGGCCAGTGTCTGTCACCTGGGGCTCGGCCAGGTGCAGAGATCCTGAGGGGAGGATGCTGTACCTTGGGGGAGAAGGAACAGAAGAGCTGGATGGGAGAAACAGCCATGTCATCCATCACCTCCCCTGGGCAGGAGCTAAGGGCTGAGAGCTCAGCATCGCCTTGGGACAGACAAGAGGAGGCCACCAAGGCCACCTCCTGTTCCCACGGGGGCAAATCCCCTTTGCTCAGCCCCTGCACAAGCTCAGCACGAGGCAGCATGTGAGCCCAGGGGGGTGAAGGAGGACAAGGGTCCCCCCAGAGCTCAGTCCCTGCAGCTGGAGCTGGCCAGGCTCATTCCCAGCCTCATCTGTGCTCCACAGACATAACATCATCTCAGCCCACGGCTGCAGATTCCTTCTCATGTGCTCCCATAAATCACCCAGCATGGACAAGGCAGCTGAGACGTGGGGAGCAGCACAGGTCAGCCAGGAACAGCCATGGCAAACCAGACATGAACAACAAGGCAACACATCCCCCAGGAAGAGCAAAACCAAAACGCCTTCCTGCTCCCTCGGCCCACAGCAATCCTCAGGTACAGGTAAGACCCCAAGACCAGGGTCTGTGACTTTAGGGGGTCCCTTCCAACATGGTGCTAAGATACGGAGAAAACATTGGAAGACAGGGGCATCAGATAACCTGGAGAACGGTTGGATTTGTGTTTATCCTCTCCCATCAAATCTCATTCAATGGCTGCCTCATGGCTGCCATCAGCTTCAACACCATCAACAAATTGATTTGTCCCTCCAGAAGACACTCGCTGGAACAAAACTGGCCTAAAACCCCACACCCCAGTGCAGACAAAGCCACTGCTGGGCTAAAAGCTGTGTTTGTGCCAAACCTTGTCCCAAGAAACATCAAGCCCTGGCCCAGCACTTCCCACAGGGATCCCTCATCCCCAGGCACATCCTTGACCTTGTGACGGCACAAGGCAGGAATGTGCACAAAGGCAGACAGACAGCAGGGTGAGGAGCTGCACTGGAGTGGCCTTTCCTTCCCAACCCCAGCCCTGTGTCCAGGGTAGGCACATGAAGGGTTGGAAGCAGCTGCTTGGTCCCTGCAGATGTTTGGATGATGGAAAAAAAAGTCTGGTGCTCTCCAAGGAGAGCAGAGCTAATGCTGTACTGCTTGGCTGCCTCTGAACTTTGGCCACAGGATGCCAGGGATGCCCTCACATCTCCCTGCCAAGCAGCTGAGTCCCTTCACAGACCTGACATCCCTCTGAGGAGACACAAAATCCCAGGAAATCGTGGTCCCCAGCACCCACAACCCTCCTTACCTCGTGGTGGCGAGGGGCAGTGGCTGGGGCTCTCTGCTCCACACCACCAGCGGAGGGGGATATCCTTGGACCTCGCAGGGAAGGGTGGTCTCCTGTCCCAGCACTGCCAGGATGGTGACAGGGTCTGTGACAGGGTCTGCTGCCTGTGATCCATTCATGCTGATCCTGGGCTTTGCTGGATGGAGAGAGAGCACAGCTGGTGCAGGGACACTTCAGGTGCCCCACAGCCCTCATCACTTCTCTTCCCATCCTGCAAACCCATCTGGCACCTGGATTGGTGCTCTAAGGAGTGTTCCCAGGTCGTGCTCTCCCTGCCTTCTGGAGCTGTCCTGAGCACTCACTGCTGATGGAGAGCTGCATCTCCCGGCTGGAGAATCCGGCTGCGTTGGTGGCTGTGCAGAAGTAGGTGCCAGCGTCCCCAGGGGATGATGAAGGGATCAGGAGGGTCCCATCGGGGTCAAGGTGGTAGTGTGGGCTCAGTGAAATGGGCTCTGTGCCCTACAGAGGAAAGGGAAGGGAGGAAGGCAGAGATTCTCCCATGAGCTGAGCATCCCAAAGGCAGGAAGAGAGCTCTGGACACATCAGAGCAAGCCATGCCCTGGTCCCAACCTCTCAGGTCACGTGGTGCCACCTCCCCAGGCAGCCACAGCCACACTGGAGAGCTACACCCCCATCAAACACATCACCCTGAACCCGAGGGTGGCCTCAGCCTGTCACCTACCTTTGCCCAGGTGACAGTAGGCGGGGGCACACCGGTGGCATTGCAGCGCAGGGTGACAGCCGCTCCCTCGGTGGCAGTGACAAGAACAGGGCCGGGCTCAATGCTGGGAGGAACTGGGGAGGAAGAGAAGCCCCTCATCCTGCATGGCCAGGGCCACATCCAGCACAGAGAGCAGAGCACAGAGAGCACTGCCCCGTGTCACTGCAGAGAGGGGACACACAGCCCCCTGTCACTCACCGTGGATGACCAGGGACATGTCCTGCCTGTGTGAGCCGAGGGCATTGGTCACCTCACAGGTGAATGTCCCCGCGTCCCCCTGTGACACCTGCTCCACATGCAGGCTCCCATCAGCCCGGATGGAATAGCGGCCACCTGGGGCTACCTGAACACGGGCAGAGAGCAGAAAGCAGGACAGATGGGAGGTCAAACATCAACATATCCCTGCATCTCTGGGGCACATCCAGAAATGAATCCTTGAGCAACAGGAACATCCTGATGTACAGATAAACCTACATTGCCCTCCCAACACAAACGCTCCACTGGATTCCTTCACCAGCAGCTTTGGTCCCAGAGGGTGAGGGACCCATCCTGCAGAGAAGCCCCCACCACAGGGGAGGTGTCCACCCACCCAGCCACCATCCCAGCAGGCATGGGAGTCTCACCATGTGCCCATCCTTCAGCCAGCGGCGGGCTGGGAATGGGCTCCCAGCCAGGATCACACAGGGCAGGGACACGGGCTGGCCTGGGAGCACACGGACCACGGGGGATGCAAGAGCTATTTCTGGGGCTGCTCAAAAGAGGGGAAAGGCAACCAGTATTAATCAGTGATAAACTGGCCAGGAACACTCGGGAGAATGGATCTAGATCACCTTCCTTCCAAGGTCTGGATCCTGGCTCGGTGTAAGCCAGCTGTGATATTCCAGTCCCCCAGGAATTTGGGGATATTCGCTGCAGTTTGGGTCCATGTCAGCTTATGAGGCCAAAGAGAGCTTGGAAGGGCATTGCCCAAACCCTGCCCTGGGGTTTCTGAGCATTCACTGTGGCCAGCTCAGGACCAGAGACAGCTGCTCAGGTCTGCCACTCACTCACTGCCAGCCCAGCTGGGATTGATTCACCACCCAAAGCACGGAAAAACAAACCCTGTCCAGTGACTGTGAGCTTGACCTCTGCGTGGATTTTCCCAAACTCATTCTGGGCTTCACAGATGTAGATGGCTTGGTCATCCAGCGAGGCACCTGGAGCACAGTGGGGAGAAGCCTCAGCCTGGTGGGGCTGGAGAACGCTGAGCAAGCTCCAGGACTGGGAACACCCTCCCCTTCCCCACCACCATCTCCAGTGGGGACAGACCCCGCAGCACTGGAGGCTTGCAGGCTGTTACTGCACAGCTAAGCTTGCACAAGTTAAAAATACAAATAAATGTGTGCACACTCAGCTCTTACTGTCAATGAGGAGCTGGGCAGCCTCCAGATGGCTGGAGGGACCCCGTGGTCCCTGCCAGCCCAGCACAGCCTTCCCATCCTGCCGGGACCAGGTGACCTGTGGCAGGGGAGATCCCTCGACATGGCACAGCAGGCTCACACTCTCCCCCACCTTGACCTCCAGGTCGCCCAGGGGCTCAGGAAAGTGAGGAGCAGCTGGAGGAGAGAGCAGCAGAGAAGGAGCTCAGGCAGGTCCAGCATTCTGGCTTCCCCACAGCTGAGCCTGGAGAAGAGATGGGGCTGTAAAACCAGTGAGCCAGTGAGCAGGGTGCCCTGACAAGTTACAAGACTGACTTAAAGCACTTGGTGCTTTTCCAAAGCTATCAGAGCCATTGCAGTTTCCATCCCTTCCAGTTACACCCATTGCCCTCTGGCTCCACAAAATCTCTTGCACTTTTCCATCTCTAACTGCTTTAAACTTCTGCTGCCCTCAGCATGGAACCTTCCCTCCTCCTCCTCATGCTCTTTCATCCCTCCTGCCTCCAGCAGAAAGCCCTGAGCACCTGGATTTTCAGGCACACAGAAATCAGCCCCCACCTCTGCCTAATTCCACTGGCTGCACTTTGCACCCCAAGTTGCATCCCAAGCCCTCATGTCCCCGTGCAATAACAGCTGCCTCATCTTTTGCCACTTGTTGAGCCTCCTGCATCTTCCCAAAGCTTGGAAACCCCACCGGGCTTCCACCTGTTTGTACCAAGCGCCAACACCTCCCTGCTGGGAAGCCCAGGAGACTTGGAAAGCAGCAAATGGGAGCTGAGCCCACTCAGTAGGACCCAGGAGGACTTACAGCCCACTTGAAGCTCGGTGCTGTCGAAGGCGGCGCCGGCCTCGCCGAGGGCCTGGCAGCCGTAGCGCCCCGCGTCCTCCTCCCGCACCGCCTGCAGCCGCAGCACCGCCCGCTGGGCGCCCGCCGGGAACGTCGCCACCGCCTGCTCCCCTGCCCAGAGCCGCACATCAGCACCCCGCCTGCCTCCGAGGGTCCCTGCTGGTGTCACACCACGCGTGGTGTCCCTGCAAGGTGGCGGAGGGGTCCCAGGGAGTGCTCCCGGTCTCACCTTTGTACCACACGATGTGCGGTGGGGGTGCCCCCGAAACCCAGCACTCCAGGGTCACGTCTTCTCCCACCAGCACCTTCAGGCTGGGCGTCACTGCCAGGATGGCAGGAGGCTCTGTGCCGTGGGGAGAGATGGCTTTGGTCACTCTCTGCTGCCATCCAGCCCAAGGGGACCCCAGAGCCCTGGGAAGTGTCCCCCATCACCCTGTATCACACACAGCCCCATTTCCAGTGTGCTGTACCAGTGAACTCCAGGGTGATCACTTGCTCATCCCAGCCCAGTGTGCTGCTGGCATAGCAGCTGTAATTCCCTGCATCCCCTGGGACAGCAGACCTGATGTGCAGGGTACCCTCAGCATCCCTGAAAACCCTGCAGCAAATGGAAGAGAAAAAGAGAAATGAGGCCCGTGAAAAGCCAGGGATGATGGAAAATGTGTTTATATAAATGAGCAGGCTTCAGGCCGTGCTGGGCATGTGGTGGATGTGGGTCAGCACTTGGAGCCAGCTGCTGCAGGGAAGGACTTAGCTTTGAACCAAGGAAAAGCATTGAGAATTGGTCTTTTTAATCTCAAAAGTCCAAAAGCCTACCCCAAAGTCAACGCCGGCACTCACAGCCTGACACGGGCAGGAGTTGAAAGGCAAAAAGCAGAAGATATTAAGGGGAAGTACAAGGAGTATTTTGAGACTTGAGCTCACACCAGGTGTGCAAAGTGGGGACGGTGACCTGGATAAGGCAGGACAGCTTAAAAATAAATATAGGAAATTAAGGCCAGCAGCATGCCAAGCATCTCAGGAGCATGGGCTGGGATACTGCAATGCCTCCCTTTCCAGAGCTATGGCAGCCCCAAGCTTCCCTCCCTCAGCCTGCACATCCTTGCCAGGGGAGCACCATCCCTGTGGGATCACAGGATGGAGGCTCCCGGGGCCCCAGGGGTTACCTCTCATCCTGCTGCAGGGCCCAGCCCCAGCGCTTCCAGCTGCTGTGGGGCTGGGGGTGGCCCCCGGCCGTGCAGTTCAGCCGCAGCTCCTGGCCCCTGCTGAAACGCTGGGGACTGGGGTCCACCTTCACCCACGGTGCCTCTGCACGGGGTTGGAGCAGGGCTCAGCCCCTGGGTGCCATTCACAGGGCAAAATATCCCCCAGGCCAGGGTCCCACCCGGGGGCAAAGCCTACCCTGGATGAAGAGCCACAGGGAGGCGGTGGCAGTGCCCCGGGCGCTCTGTGCCACACACTCGTACCGGCCCCCGTCCCCTGGCTGCACGTGGCTGATCTCCAGAGAGCCGTTCTGCAGCAGCCGTGTCCGGCTGTCCCCTGGCTGTGCTGCCTTCCCATCCCAGCTCCAGGTCAGGTTGTAGGGCACATCCCCCAGAAACACACAGGACATGAGCACAGCTTGGCCCGGTGAAGCCGTGACGTTGCCCGGGGCAATGAGACGCGGTGGTGGCTCTACAAACACGGGATGCCCAGGGTGAAAGGAGCCCATGCCCAGCCACTGGCATGGAAAGGGCTCTGAGGTTTGGCACAAGCAGCCCCCACCTGACACAGAGACGTAGGCACGAGCCCGTGTCACCCCGACCTTGCTCGTGGCCGTGCACTCGTAAAACCCTTCGTCACTCTCGGACACTGCAGGGATCAACCAGCTGATGTTCCCTGAAATCCTACAAAAAGGGGAGATGAGAATACAAATCACTCCCACCTTGGGACTGCCATGCCACCATCCTAATCCTGCTCCCTGGGACTCTTTTTTTCATCTGAGTCAGGCAAAGAGGTGCATCCCCACTTGCTGCAGACCTGTTCCTTGGAATTTTCCTTTTGGGATGCTCAGAACCTGAAGGCACCCAGCCAGCACACAGCACCCCCCGGCTGGCACAGCTCAGGGGCTGTTGCTGCCCACGTGGGTCCCTCCTGGGGCTCACTGGGCCATGCCAGAGGCTCACCTGAAGAGCTGCTCTTCCCTGAGCTTCATCCTGCCACGGCTGAGCTGCAGGCGGAAAGGCACCTCACTCTGTGCAGAGCAGGAGATGAGCTGTGGCTCACCGTTGTAAGCCTGGATCTTGCTGGAGATGTTCACTTTAGGTAGACCTAGAAGGAGTTGGGGACTTGCAGATGTACAGCACCCCTTGGAAGTTCACTGGGAGCTGCACTGGGAAGCAGGATGACCATGGAGAAACGAAAGAAGAGGCAGTGACGGAACCTCTGCTCCCTGCTCAGCACCCGCGGGTTCCACTCACCGGGGACCACGCTGGTGTAGGTGACCCCCGAGAGGCGGTGCAGGGGGTGGCCCTGCCCATCTTCACCCTTCACCTTCAGCAGGAAGTCACCCGGGGGGACCCAGAGCGGCGAAGCCACCCAGAGCTGCGGGGTGGAGCCGGAGGAGGAGTTGGAGAGGGGCCGCGCCGGCAGCGAGAGGAGGACGTGGCCCGAGGTGCTGAAGAGCTCGATCTCCTGCAGCCGCCCCGGCGGCCTCAGACCGGTGCAGTTCAGCAGCACAGAGATGGGCAGACCTGGAAAGCGGGGAGGGAAAAAACCACCAAGCACATTCCCCGCTGGAAAACGCCCAGATGCAGCATCCAGCCCCCCGGGCAGCACCAGCCTCACCCTGCACCGGCCGCTCTCCGGGCTGGCTGGTGTCAAATTCCGGCTGGCTGGAGAAGCTGGCTTGAAAATTAACGTTGCTGATGCCCGTGATCCTCAGCGAGTGGCGGCCGCTGCTCCGGGTCTGGAAGCAGATTGAGAGGCCAGTGCTGAGGGCAGGGGAAGGGAGAGGAGATGGGAAGGGAGAGGTTGCAGCCAGCCCCTTCCAGCCTGCTCACACATCCTCTGCCCGGCCGAGGATGGATGGGGAAAGTCCACACCTGGGAAAGCCTGGCAAGCTAAATATCCATCAGGGAAAGCCAGGGAAGGTACAGGTCTGCCACCAGCCTACCGTGACCAGCCATGTCCCTGGCTCGTAGGGCTCCACAGCCACCACCATGGCTGAGTTGGGGATGCTGAGCAGCTCCTTCAGACCTCGGCCTTTCTCCAGGACCTTTCCTGTAAGAGGAAGTGAATCTCTCGGATGGGCAGCCCAGGTTCCTGCAGCAGCCAGGGGTCACCTCCCTCAGGGCTCAGGGCAGTGCAGAGCTCACATCCAGGGCAGCTGGGAAAATCCTCAAAGCCAGAGCTTGGGAGGGGAGCAGTCCTATTTTATACTGAGGGCTTTGTAACTCATCGCCTTTTCATTTGAGTCTTAGGGCAGGGTTTGGTGAAGCCCTTCCTGCTTCTCCTCACCTGAAGTCTTTCAGGGAGGCAAAGCATCCTCCTTTGTTGTCTCTCTCCCCTGGGCTCCTACCTGCAGGATCCCGGACCTTGATCCCTGGGGCAGGGCCACTCAGGGAGATGGTGACCTCCTTCAGGCTGGGGTCAAAGGGGACCTGCCACGTGTTCTCCCCACCATCCTCGTGGTCCGTGGACAGCAGGTGGACCTTGGAAGCCTGGATGGCCTCTTCCACCCACTTCAGCACCTGGAGGCAGGCAGGGGAGGATTAAACCTGGTTCTCCCCTCACCGACAAGAACAAAGAGCCAGGTGTCCCCACTCACCTCTGTCACCTGCTGCTTGTCCAGGTGGAAGATCTGCCCGGAGCTGGTGGCAGCGATGCGCTCGTACACGCGGTACCCGGGGTGGCTCCTGTCCCCGCAGTCCCCCGTCAGCACAAACACCACCTGCCACAGCAGCAGCCCCGTGACACCCCGCACAGCCCCGGGAGGGGACACAGCCGCCAGCATCCCGGTACACCGAATCGGCCCGGGGGATGCAAAATTCCCCCCAGTCCGGGGGTTTTATTGCTGCCTGTCACTGATGTGGTGCTGCTGCTGTAGCATCCCCCGAGCCGCTGCTGCAGGAGCCCTGCGGGAGCTCCAGGGCCGCTCACCTGGCTCTGCTTGTGCTGCAGCAGCCGCAGCAGCTCCTCCTGCTGCTCGTAGTCCTTGGCCCGAGCATCCGAGAAGACGTAAACGAAGGAGCCGGGGTGCGAGATCTCCACAGCCACCCTGATGGCTGCCACGCTCATCTCCGGGCAGTCCCCCCCGCCCTGAGGGACACAGCCGGGGACGTGGCACACACGGGACTGGGTGGCACCGAGCCACCCAGTGCTCAGCCCCGGCAGGATCCCACCCAGGGGATGCTCAGGGGAGGAATTGCCCCATTTTGCTGGAGTCAGGCCAGAGCAGTGGGATGGAGCTGCAGGGACACTCAGGATCGCACAGACCCGGCCCTGTCTCACTAACAATGATAATTGAATCACCCATTTAGGGATCCAGGCTCATTGGTTTCCCACAAATACCTTCAGTGGGCACATTTGTGCCCGCCCCTGTGGCTGCAGGACCAGCCAGCCCAGGGAAGCCTCCTGGCACAGAGAGGAGCAGCTCCCACTTTCCCAGGGCTTGGCACCCCAAAGGGCTGAGAATCCATTTACAGCCACAGCGTTACCCCTCCTGCCAAAACAGCTGCATCCGAAGGGAAACACCACAGGGATTTAGCAATTCACAGGAGGCAAGGCAAGAGTGGGGATGGATAAAGCAGGATTAAGCTCCCAGGGAACATTTTGGCTGGCAGAAAGCAGACGAAATAATTAAAAAAAAAAAAAAAAAAAGCCAGAAATTAAAAACTCAATTATCAAGCAGCGATTCTACAAGGGGAAATTTTTGGTTCCGTGGAGAGTCTGTGCAAACTCTGCTGGGAACAGCATCTCCCTTTGGGACTGGGAATTCTCTGCCCTGTTGCAGGACTCCAGGGCACAGCACACAGCACTAGCATTACCCCTCCTCTCCACTCCCACCCCCGTGTGAGCCAGTCTGGCTCAGCCTGAACCCCCATCACACTTGTGGGGGATGCAGGGATTGCTCCCAGAACCCACCACCAATGCAGTGCCAGGCTTCCCCCCCCAAGCCAGGCCTGGCAGAGCACCGTGGGGCTGAGGATGCCTACCTGGACATGGAGCTCCCGCAGGCGCTGCTGGAAGAGCTGGGGATCCGTGGTGAGGGTGACAGGTCCCACCTCTGCAAGCACATGGACACCACCACCACCACCTCAGTCCCCTGACCCCAGCACCGGCTTCTTCCAGTGCCACCCATGCTGCCAGGGCTCCTGGCACCTGCCCTGGCTCAAACACTTGTGGGACTCGGGGTCCAGCATCTACCCTGGTTTGGCACCAGGCAAGAAGTGGGTTTGGGCAGACCAGCCCCTGTGCCCATACTGTGAGCGCTTGGGCAAACCCTCCCTATGCCCAGGAATTTCTCCCAACATGCTGGGTGGTCCCAGCCAGGCTGAGCTGCAAACCCAGTGCTCTTTTCTACTGGGGAAGGTTCCCAGCAAAGCAATTCAGGAATCAATTCACTGCCTCTGCCTGCTTCCCTGTCTGGCTCCAATGGTTTTCATTCAACTCAGTGTTTCTGCTGAAAATACAGCTTGGGTCCTGCTCTCCTTGTAGGAGGCCGGGGCTCTTTTGGGGATCAGCTGCCCTTTTATGGGTGTGCACAAAAAGAAGGCAAAGACAGGGGTAGAAAGAAATGATTCTGCTATCACAGCAAATTACCAAAGCCTCTTAGCAGGTGGTGTTTTTATTGAGATGACCTGGAAGCACCTTGAGTTGTTGAGAAATACCCCCATGATTACTCCAGGGAGATTAGATGAGGATTGACAGGGAAGAACCATTCACAACAAAATGTCAGCACCCCTGGGATTAACACGGTGGAAACAGCCCACCCTGTGCCCACAGGGTGGCTTGGAACAGGAGTCCCAACCCAGCTCCCAGCTCTAGAGGTGCCATCCCCATCACAGCAATCACCAGGGCATTCAAAACACGGAGAAGGCACAGTGCAAGCACTTGAGAAGTGCCTGCTTCACACCCAGACCCAGCCGGAACGGCAGCCCAGCTCCCCAGAGCCCCACCCCTGGCAGGACACGCTGTCCCAGACGTACCTGGGTCATGGAAAGGCACCAGGGCGTAGTTGCTGATGGGCTTGGTGCTCCTGCTGAGCGTCCGCTCCAGGATGCGCGAGGCCCCGTCCATCACCTGCACCAGGTCGTCGTACATGGAGCCGGTGACATCGAAGACAAAGGCAAGAGTGGCCCACCCTGGGGGGCTCTCGGCCAGACCGAGGGCCAGCAGCATCCACAGACCCACAAACACCCCTCCGTGGGGTGGCATGGCGGGGGAGACGCTCAGGTGGCAGGAACACCCCTTGTGTCCTTGTCCCGTCCCTTCCCGCAGAGCCGCTGGGCACCGTCCCCGCACCAGGGAGGGACACGGTGTGCGAGGGGCCACACGCGGCGGGGACAGAGAAGGGACCCCGGGCAGGGAACGCCCAGCACTCCGCAGCTGCGGACCTGCTCCTCCAGCGTTCAACTTCTGGGAGGGAGGAGGGAGGGCGGGAGGAAAAACCGGACTTTTGGAGCCAGCGACGCGGCAGGGAGGTGGGTGGGAGTTGGAAATCGCGATGGAGATACAGGGATTGGGAAGCAGATCCTACAGCCCACGGAATTGTCACAAATACTGCCCGGGCTCCCTCCCCAACCCCGACCCCCTGGCTTAGAGACACCCTGCTCTGCTGGGGGGAACGGGGGGTTAGGGGAGGACACGGGGGTCACAGCTGAGCACCTGTGAGGAAACGCTGCCAAACCCCAGCGGGGGAGAGACAGCTGCGAAAGGGACCCCGAGGAAGCGAACTTCCCCTCTGCTGGGCAAAGGGCCCCTGGAATGGGGGTCTGCAACGGGGCTCGGGGGTCAGGGGGCTCTGTGGGAGGCTCAGCCACGCAGCCACCCCACGGACAGGGAGCAAAAAGCCACGCAGAGCGCAGACAAAGCCGGAGCCAGGACATGGGCTGGGACAGCAGCCCTTGGCCGGGACAGGCAGCCCTTGGCCGGGAGCGCTGGCTGCGGGTGCGGAGCATTCCCTGGCTCCCCTCGAAGCAGAGTGCTGAGCTCATGGCTGCTCCGCAGGGATGCTCTGCTCTTGCTCAACTCCCCTGCAGCGGGACCCGGGGAGCAGCCACGGCCAGGAGCTGGGTCCAGGTGAAGCTGTGCACCCCCTGCACCCCCAGCACCTCCCCAGCACCAGCCCTGCTCCTCCCAGGCACAGGGCTGGGGGATCTTGGAGATCACCCAGCTCCTGACCCACGCACAGGACAGTGGGATGATCCTGTGCATTCCTTTATCCCTGCAAGCGTGGGCTCAGCCTGGCCCAACCCCAGAGTGGGCAAGGGCATCCCCCTTACAGCAGGGCAATGACACTTCTGCCCCTGGGGCTGTGCCAATGGCCTGTCCCCCTCCTGTCACACAACCAGGGCTTTCACTCCCAGCCCCACAGGGCTGAGGGGAGTTCCCCACCTCACAGTGCCACAAAACCTACCTTAGAGCATCCCCAGTCACCAACCTGCATCCCAGCTCCATCCTGCACCCTGGCAGGGAGCGCCAGCACTGCTGGCACAAAGAAACCCCAGCAGCTTCTCCCATCCCCAAACTAATCCCAGCCAGCCCTTCCCACACTCACCAGTGCTCCCAGTCCCAGGAGCACCTATGCTAACTGGGCTTTAACCCCTTCCTTGCTGGGGGTTAAGGCACAGCCTCTGGGTAACCACTGTAGTTTGGAGCCTGTGCCTGTCCTTGCCCATCCCATGGCACAGGGGAGAAATCCCTGGGAGCTCCCTCCATGTGCTGGCACAAAGCACCTCTGGACAAAACCCCCTGCACAAACACAGCCTCCTTGTTCAGACCATTAGGGCATCTCCTCTGGCCTCCCGAAAACAATTAGTCAGCCTCGTTAGGAGAGCAAACACAACAGACATGGGCTGGCAGGGAGGCCTCGCAGGGCTCGTTTCCGGGAGAGTTGGCAGCGCAGAATGGCCAACGCCACCCTGCTGCACGTGACAAGCCCAGTCCAGGCTGTGACCCCCCTGTGAGCCCTGCCAGGGCCGGGGGGGCTGCCAAGGGGCATGTCCGGGCAGTGGGACACAATTATGGAATATTGGTATCCAGATTCCTCTGCAGGCACTGTGTGCCAAGAGTGACCCCACGGCTCCCAGCCTGACGAGGGGGCTCAGAGGGGACAGGGATGGTGCTGATGGGCACATGGCTGTCATTTCACATGTCTTCATTGTGAGAGGAAAAAGGGATGCAGGCATTGTGGCAGGATGGGACCTGTGTCTGGGTAAAAGGAGGTGGGAAGTGTAGTGTTTTGGGGGTGAAGGGTCCCTGGAGCTGAGACCTGACAGCAGCTCATCACAGGTGTGGGCACAGTACCTGAGTCCCAGAGCACCCCTATTTACACCTGTGTTGCTGCCACCACAGCCCCGTGCTTGGGCCAGGGGACAGTGACACCCCCAGCCCAGCTCCCAGCCGTGCCGGGTGCCAGAGCTGCTGTTGGGGACCCCCGTGACCCCCCACCCCAGCACATCACAGACCACTGCTGCTTCGTTACTGTCATTAAGCTTTTATTTCCACTGTCACAAAGTTCCTGGGTTTTGTTTTGTTCTGTTATTAAACGGTTTCATTTGCTTGGTTTGCTCTTGAATTCATCTCAAGACAAGGCAGTGGGGCATGCAAGCCGAGACACCGGCACGGACGCACACACAGGCTTCATCTTCACAAACAAGGCTCTTTGCTGCAGCTGCTGCTTCTCAGCCCGGGGCTGGGCCACCCCCCGGGCAGGGGTCACACCTGTGGGACAGGGCACCCAGCCTGGGGTCGGTGGCCACGGGAGCAGAGAGAGAAGGGAAGGATGATTTTCCTGCAGCGCTGCTGGAATAAGCAGGGCTGACATGTGAAACTGAGAGCCCAAAATTGCTGCACCCCAAACTGTGCACTGAGACTTGGGCCATCAGCTCCCTCCTCTGCCTTCTGCCCTCACTTCTGTCCCAGCCAGACCCTTCCCCTCCAATGCCCTCGGGAAGGACAGGTCACAGATGCTCTCACTAAATGCCCCGAATCTCCTCCTTGGATGGGGGACAGTGAGCTGGCTGCAGGTCACTCACCCATCCCAAATGACCCCCCAACCCTAAACACATGGGCAGGGGGCAGCTCTGCCATTGATTTCAGCTGCCCCCATGCCATGCCTGACCCTGTTTCAAAGCCAGCCCTGCTCCAAGTCCAGATCCCAAGACACCCTCTGGGCAGCTGCATCCCTGCCCACTGAGGAGCAGAGACCCTGGGCTGGGATTCCCACAGCCTCAGCCTCCCCATCCAACAGGAATTGGTGTCCTGATGGCACGGGAAGAACCAACAGGCATCTGCTTCTGTGCAGGAGGGTGAGATGCAGCTGGTACCTGGCACAAACAGGGTCTGGGGTCCCTCATAAGCAAACACCCCCCTCCACTAACCCAGTGGAGAGCGCTCCCGGGACCAGCCTGGTCTCGTTATAAATTGCATTAATTAACAGCCTGCTCCAGGGGAAAAACCCTTCACTTCTCTCTCTCTTGGGTCCTGGTTTGTGCTGTGAGGAGAGGGCAGGGGGAATCTGTCCCCAGAGCCCTCTCCCACTTTCTTGCTCCCGGGGGAAACAGCTCAGCCCAGCCCAGCCCCAGAGCTCAAGGAAAGACGGATACAAAGCAGCAACAGTCAGCACACAGACAGAAAAACAAAAAGAAAGGAAAGTACAGACATGGCATTTAATGGGGCAACACCGACAGGGACAAATGAGAGGGGAGCACATGCCACAGTCACCAGGGCTGGACCCTCACCTCTGCCTGGCTGTGCTTTGGGTCCCCTTCCCATGGCCAGGGCTCTATTTTGGACAGGCACCAGGAACCCGAGTAGGAACAGAGACAAACCAGGGCTTGCTGGCCGTTTCACCACGAGCAGATGTAAAACAGAGGCTGGAATTAAAGACTCGCTGATGTAAATTCCACCTCAGCGTTCCAGGCACCATCCCCAGTGTTCTGCACGTGCCTGGTGCTCGGTGGGTCCTGCCAAGCCCTGTGGCCACAGTCCTGAGCCACATCCAGTGCTGGTGCTTGCCAGGGCACAGACACCAAACCGCTCTCCAGAGGGGGATGGCTCACCCCGGCCACTGCACTGAGGGGGAAACTGAGGCACGAGGAGGTTAAGGCCAACATTTCCAAGCACAAGCCTTATTTTCAGTGATACCAAGATGCTGCAGATCCTGGTGGTGTTCAGGAGGAATCAGGGGCCCTTGGTGCTCCCCGAAAGGGAGACTAGAAGCATCCAAGCCAGGGTCCCAAACCTGCAGCCAGAGGGGACACTGGGGCCAAAATGCTTTGCTCAGGGACACTCAGCGTGCCAAGAGCCCTGGCAGGGCTGACTCCCTGGGGAGACATCTGCAAGCACTGATGGAGCTCGACCCATGACAGGTCCTCCAAATATTAAAAGCTTTCCAGGGGAGAAGTGTCAGAGCAAATGAGGTTTGCCTTTGCCTGGGAACTCTGTCAAACGTGGCGGGGCCCATCGTTCATCAGCGGAGGCGATTACAGCAGTGTCACATTCATTGGGAGCATCCATTGGCACCAGGAAGGGACCAGCTTGGCAGATGAGCATTCAACAAGTTGCAGGCACTGCAAAACCCTACCCCAGAGAGTTGCATTTTGGCCACAGAGCAACAAGGAAAAGAAGGTTTCCATGGGAGGGAGCGAGGGACGCCCTCCAGAAGTGCCCCCACAATGAAACATGGACATCCTCAGGGGCAGGAACTGCAGAAGAGGCAGAAATATTGCACGTGGATGTGAGGTCAGTCCCCTTGGGGATGGGGAAAGGTGGCTTTTTACGGGCATCAAGAAGTACCACAAGCACAAAATCCCAAAACTGGGGAGTGGGGCTGCATGGTGAAGAACAGGCACCCCTTGGCTGGGGCATCTGTCCCTGCCATGCTGGGAGGATTCAGGGGATGCTGAGGCACCACCCTGTCTCCTGCATCGTGAGACACCTGTCAGACTTTCCTCCACATACAGATGTCACCTCCCACTGCCATGGGGACAGTCCTCTGTCTGGGCTCAGCCACAGGAGCTGGGACACAGCTGGGTGGAAAGATGCTGCTACCATCAGCTGGACCAGAGATGGAAAGGTGAGCCCCCAGGGTGGCTTTTGGGGTCCCACAGGCTTCTTGCACTTTGCTCCTGAGGGAATGAACGCACATCTCTCCTTTCCCAGAGCAGGGGCCTGAGGCATCACCCATGCAATGCCCATTCTCCAGCAGAGATGCCAACTGTGTCCCACGGTGTGGGTGCTGGTGGGGCTGAGCTGGGGGCACATCCCAGAGGGGTGGTGGGTGTTGATGGAGTTTGGAGAGGCCACATGGGTCCTGCTTGTGACAGGGGGTCTGTAGCCCAGTGTCCCCAGGTGTGTCTTCCCAGCCCTTTGCCTCCTCCAGGGTGGGTACAAGCAGCTCTGCTTGGGGCCACGCCCTGGGTTCACAGCAAAACCTCCCGTGTCCTGTGGGAGTGATGGGGTCAGGAGACACCCTGAGCTGTGCACAGCCCAGCCTGGCACTCCTCCCCTGTCACCTTGTCCCAGCCAGGAGGAGGGGACAGAGCCAGACAGAGCAAGGCTCCCCCTCTGCCCCTCCTGCCCTGCCGGCGCACGGGACAATTCACAGCCACACCTTCCCACCGTTTGCAAAGCAGAAAATAGCAAAGGAGTCTGCTTGAAAGCAAAACCCAGCTCTGGGCTCCATTAATACTTTTTCATGCAGTGAGAAAATTAATAAAAAGGAAGGAAATGGGGATGTTCTGGTGCCCAGCAGTTTCTTCACCCTGCCCAACTGAGGGATGGAACTTGGTCTGCTCAGAGTCTGCGCTGAGTGAGCCCTCACTGAGCTCCCAAAGGGAAGGGTGAACAGAAAAATGCAGGGAACACAGGAATGGGAAGAGGAAAAGAAGCTACAGCATCCCCTCCAAAGAGCAGCCAGCTCAAGGAGCTTGGGATACAGGGGGTGGGAGAAGAGGGGGGGGAAGGCAGATTTTTGGCTTCATTGTTATTGCAGGCTCCCGGGTCCCTGCAATAATGTACGAGCATGTAAACCTTACAAATCCTCACCTGGGTGGGTGGACACACACACGAGAGACAGAACACAGCAGCAACATTTACAACAAATAAATAAGGATATCGATCGTCGAGATAGGCATATAAAAAAAAAGCCTCACTTTTTCCCACTGAAGGAGAAAAAAACCCAAAAAACAACCCAAACAAAACCAAACCAAAAAGCACAATACTGTCTCACCAAAAAAAAAGAAATAAAATAATAATAATATATATATCCCTAGTGAGCCAGGCCAGGCTGCCAGCGGCATCGTGGGTGATGCCAGGACTCTGTTCCCAATCGCTGCCGGTGCCTCGGCTCCCCGGCCACCCCACACGGGCAGAGCCCAGGGGTGCAGCCCCCCGGTACCTTTGGGCTCCATCTCTGGCCAGCTGGCTCCCAAGAGAGGACCCCGCCGGCACATCCGCAGTCCCATCCGAAAAGGTAGGAAAAAGGGGAGCAAAGGGGGCGAGGAGGCCGAGAGGGGGCTCTGCCTGCGGCGATGCTCGACCCATTCCCCCGGCCCTGAAGTCTCGGGCGTTCGCTGCCGCTCAGACCGGGGTCTGGCGCGGGGCTTGTCTGGGAAAAGCAGAAGTTGGCAGATGGCAGCGGCTGGTTCAGAGTGCAGAGAGGGGGAGTGAGCTCGCGCTTCGAGGGCATCCTTCGCTCGAGGAACAGAAAGGAAGGCCGGGAGGGACAGGCAAGCTTCGCGCGGAGGTGGTCGGATGGCATGGAGAGCATCTTCCCCCAGGCATCTGCAGGAGAAGGGTGGGGAGAAAGGAAAGAGGGTGAGAAGGATGGGCAGAAATCCCTGTGGTCATCTCATGCAACACCAGTGCAGCTGGAAGGGCAAAGCTGGAAACAGAATAGAGATACTGAAAATCTCAAAACTCCAGTGGGGTTAAAAGATACCCCGCCCCCCCAGGACACTGACTGAACTGTGATGACCAAAATCACTCCAAGGAACTCTGCACAGCTCCCCAGGGCACAGTGAGGACCACGGAGTGCTCAGCCCAGTACCTGTGTGATGCTGTGAACCAGTGTCCCCAACACTGCCGTGCCAAACCCAGCTCCAGGGCATGATATAATAAGATATAAGATAAATAAAACATTTAATATAATCTGTCTCTGGAGCATCCCCATACCCCCAGCTGCCTCTCTGCCTCCTCTGCAGCCACATCTGCTGGTGAGGGTGTGAGCTGTGCCACAGGCAAGGATTTCCATCTCCACCTCCAGGATGAGCTCTGAGGGGGCTCTGTGATGGGGGGGGCGGAACTGGGAGAAACCTATCAGAACAGGGGCAACATCAGCCTGGCTGGATTTTGGGGGGATATCCACATTTTGATGCTTCAGCAGATGAGAATCAGCTGCCTGTGCCTGGAGGAGGTGGGAATGGCACGAGGCAGGTGGGAGATGGGCACCCACAGCCCCCAGCACTGCACTCACCGCCGCTCGGCCCCGGGACTATACGAGCCCATCGTAGAGGGAGAGCGCCTGCACAATGGAGGGGTCGGCCTTGGAGCCCTCCTGAAACTCCTGCAGCGTCAGCTTCCCGTCTGCATTCTGCAAAACACTCCTGTCACTGCACTGCTGCACCCCAGCCGAGCACCCCAACACCCTGGGACAGCCCACACATCCTCCCCCTCAGCCCCCTCAGCCCCAGTCTCCCCATCAAGGCACCCATGCCTACAGCCATGGAGGGGACAATGGGGACAATGCCAGCTCAGAGACCCTGAAATGGATACAGGGATCCCAGGGGGATGTGGGTGTCCCACAGTGATCTTGGCAGCAGCTGAGACCTTGTGTTGGTGGGGGAAGGAGGCACCTGCAAAAGCCAAGATGCAGAAAAGGGACCCACAGCACCTCCTAAATCCCTTGGCCACAGGGAAAGAGCCCTCAAGCGTCCTCACCTTGTCCATCATGGCAAAAATCCGATCCACCCTCTTCTCTGGTGTGTTCTCCTCCTCAGGAAGCTCCACTGTGTTTCCCTGCAGCAGCAGGACAGGACCTGGTCACACACCCATCTGTGCCCTGCCTGGAGGGTGTCCCCAGGCGAGGATTGTCCCCCCACACCCCACTTCAGGACAGGGGACAAAGTGACAGTGTTGGCACTAGAACCATCCTCAGCAACCAGATCCAGACACTGCCCTGGCCGTGATGGACAGGATGGCCACAACCCCCACTGAAAAAGGCCAAAGAAGGAATTGGGGGTGTTTCAGCATTCCCTCAGAGCCAAACTCCAGCCCAGCAGGGACCCCCAGGGGTGCTCACCCCGTGCCCCCCCTGCCCCTCTTACCACCATCTGATAAATCGCATCCACAATGTCCAGCATCTCGTTCCTCGTGATGTATCCATCGTTGTCCAAGTCGTACAGCTTAAAAGCCCCTGCAAGCCAGAGCAACACCGAGGGGCTGGGGCTGTGACCCCCACCCTGAACACACCCCACAGCACCCTCGTGGCGCTGAGCCCACCAGCATCCCAAGGGGAGCACTTACACCTCAGCTTCTCGTCCAGCGTCCCCCGCGAGGTGACTGACAGTGCCTGGATGAACTCCGAAAACTCGATCCTCCCATCCTGGGGGAGGAAAGGAGGGGTCAGGATGCTGCTGCCACTCCTGTCCAGCAAAGTCCTCCCTGCCCACGTGTCCCCCCTGAGGGGGCACATCCAAAAAGGCAGCAGGGACGGAGGAGGGATGCACGTTTATCCCCAGCACTGTGATCCAGCTGCTGGTGCTCCGCCCAGCAGCGAACATCCCGGCAGGAGCGGCTCAGGAACGCAGGGGGCACCGCACGTTTGGGCTTTGTCAGCAGCACCAAAACTCCGTGCATTTCTCCTTTCCTGCTTTGCCACTTCATCGCCCTTCCCCACGTGACTCCCCTTAACTAAAATAAGCGCGGGGGCTCCCTCCAGCTGCGCCGCTTCAATTTCACGCCCCAGCAAGCGCTGCAATATTTTGCTCCTCCCGTGCCACGCAGGCACATTCCAAACCCATCCCACATCACCACGGGACCCCTGACCCCCCTGGACTGTGCCTCTGCATCCCAGACTCACCTTGTTCTCATCGAAGACATTGAAAACAAAGGTGGCGAATTTGGTTGGGTCACCGAAGGGGAAGAACTGCTTATAGATCTTCTGGAAGCCGGCGGCATCGAGCTGCCCGCTGGGACAGTCCTTGATAAAGCCCTTGTACCTGTGAATGGAGGGCAGAGCATGGGCACAGGAGGGTCCTGAGCCCTCCCCAGTGCTGCAGTGGGCTGGAGCTGGGGAGGTCCCCAGGTGCTCCCTGTGTCACTCCCACCACACACCCGCAGCACCCCAGCCCTGTGCATGAGGTCCTTGTGGGCACCACAGTCAGGGTGGCAGCGGGGACAAGCAGTGAGTGGCACCAGGGACACTGAGTCCTGCCCACTGCACTGCTCCAACCTGCTGCCAGCCCACAAGTGGCAACAGAGGCACAACCAGGCTTGTGTTGAACATTGTCTGGGAGATGGGAGGTGACAAGGACCCACTGCCCAGCCAGGACTGACAGCGATGCCACACTGCAGCCGTGCCCTGGCAAAAAAACCAATGGCACAGTGACCACTGAGTTCTGTGAGGGTGGAACAGGCTCCCCAGGGAAGTGGTGATGGCACCAAGCTTGCCAGAGGTCAAGAAGTGTTTGGACAAGACTCACAGGGGTTCTTGGGATGTGCAGGGCCAGGAGTTGGACTTACAGTGCTGTTTGTGGGTCCCTTCCAACCCAGGATATTCCACGATAATTTTTGCATGACCCCAAATGGAAGCTGCTCAGAGGAGCTGGGGGGCACAGCAGCGTTCCTGTGTCCTCAGGTGGCACAGCCCAGGTCATTTCCAAAACCCATCAATGCTCAAACACCCCGAAAAGCCCTCGCTCCCAGCTCCAGGCTGGACCTGGGTGCTGGAAAATGCAGCTGCACTGGCAGGTGCAGGGAAGGGGCTCTGTGCTGGCTCCGTGGGCGTGGGCACCACGCAGGGAGCACGAAGGGAGCATGTGGGACCACACGGGGATCACGTGGGCTACGTGGATATTATGCAACACATCGCCCAGATCTGTCAGGCGCCTGCTGCAGCGGGACAAGGGCTGGAGGAGGAAGGGAAGGGGGTGGCGAGGTGGGAAACCAAAGTGCCGGTGACATCTTTTTCACGCTGCTGCAGCTATGACTCATCGGGTGGGGGGGGGAAGCATGAGAGAAAGAGATAAAGAAAGCAAACCTTGACTGGTGGGATAGGGAGATGAAAGGGAAGCAAGTGGCTTTTCTAGGGCGCTGTGTTCGGTGGGGTGGAGGGGATGGAGTGAGAGCGTGGAAAAGAAACCTTGGATCCCACCCCTGACAGCCTCTGCAAAAGGGGACACCCTGGGACAGCTCCAGCCTCCTGCACCAGGTCACAAACTGCACAGTCCCCATGTCCCCACGCTCTTTGGCTGCTCGTATGGGGAGGGAAGAGCCACTAGAACCCAGCCCTTGCACAGGGTGTGCAAAGAAAACCCATCTATTTTCTGGTCTCCCCTCTGTGAGGCAGCACCTGCACCCCAAAACAGGGGGTACCTGCCCACACCTCCTGCACGTCCCTGCTCTGCTCAGAGGAGTGGCCAAGAGCCACCAGCTCCTGTCCCCTGCCCACAGCCCCATGCCCCAGCCAGCTCACCACCATGGCAGGCACTCACCACTGCTGCACCTCCTTCTCTGTGACTGCAAGAGAAAAGGGGAGAAAAGAGAAAAAAAGAGACAGAAATTTAGTGTTTTTGCAGTAACAGCTGTTCCTCTGCGCTGCCCACAGGTGAGTTCCTTGGGGAATGCCCTGGGGTGCCCAACAATGACTTCCCTGAGGGATGTCCCAGGGCCCACTCCATGAGCTGCCAAGTGTACCCCACATGTTCCCCATGTGGCAGCAACTGCTTTTGAGGCACAGCCTGGGCCAGCCCACGTGGTCCATGGGACCAAGGATGCAGGTGCTGGGGACCCCCAAAACCAGGGAGCCTCCCAAGATCTTTGGTGTCACGTTCAAGGAGTGCAGAACCACAGCTGCAAGATGCTATGGACCATGAAGGGGACAAGCTGATCATGCCTGGGGAGGATCTGGCACTGTCTCATCTTCCCAGAGCCAAAACATCCCTGAAAACATCTGCAGAAACATCTGCCTGGAGGCAGCTCAGGGAAGGGACTTGCCTGGCCCTGACATTGACACACTGAACGTGGGCACAGGCACAGCCGCAGGGCTGGCATCCCCCCAGGTACCAGCTGCCTCCAAAGAAACATCAGCAAACCCACCCCAGCACCCTGGGGAGCCTCACCGGGCTCTGCAAAAACCCCCAAAATGCAACAAGCTGGAAAACAGTGAGGACTGGCAACCCCAAGTGTCCCCAGCCAAGGGACAGCTGCTGAGATGAAAAATGTCCTCAGCAGAGGAAGGGCTCTGAGGGATGTGGGATGCTGGGCAGGGGGCTGGCACTTGTCACTGCATGTCCCACTGCAGGAGCTGTGCCTCCCCACAGCAGGGAGCTGGGCGCCAGCAGGGGGGCACAGGGGGTAACGGCCTCATTTGTCGTTTCCTTTGCATCGTGCATCTAAATAATGATAAAAAAGCCACAGGTCTGAAAGGCGCGGGGATAATGAGGCGAGTGGAGATGTCAATGTGCAAATGGCTGATAAAAATAGAGACTGAGGACACACCAACAGATGCCAATTACCTTGGATGGCAAAAAAAAAAAAATTTTAAAAAGTCATTTTCCATCAGGAGGATTTGTAACGTGCCTGGCAGAAGGTGCAGAGCAGAGAGCGAGGGCTGGCAGTGGCAGTGGGGCAGTCAGGAGGGCACACAACCTCATCACTGGCTGGATTCCTGCTCCAGCATCCCTGTTAGCAGCAATTGCTGTGCCCAAAGCTGTCCCCATGCATTGGAGGGTCCATCCCAGCTCAAGGGTCGCTGGAGGGACAGAGCCTTCAGTCCCTGGGGCTGAGCAAAAGCAGCACCCACTGTGTGGCACCGTTGGTTGTCTGGACAGGAGCACCCCAGGAGAGAGGACACAGGCACAGGGATGCTCAGCCTTTGGGATGAAGAACACCGAAGGCTTTGGCAGTGTCACAGGAGAGATTTGGAGGGTTGTTTGTTTTGGGCAGACAGCGATCTCTTGGCAGGAGGGAGCCAGGAAGGACACACTGCATCCAGCAGCTGAGCTGGGGTGGGCTAAAACAGCAATTCCAAGGGATTTCCCCTTCCCAAAAAAAAAAAAAAAAAAAAAAAAAAAAAGGCGCACAAAAACACCCTCCNACAGAAGCATCCTTCCAAAAGAGAGATGCTGAGTGACATTTCTAACAGGAACAGACTTCCCTGCATATACTCTCATTGAGACACCAGCCGTGACCTCCACCCCGAGGATGCCCCAGGCACCAGCTCTGCAGGCCCAAGCACCCACGAAGGCAAAGGAGGGCAGGTGGAAGGAGGAGGATGAGGGTGAGCCCTCGGGGCAGTCAAAATAGACCGCAGTAGCAGCCGGGGCTGCAGTCAGAGCTCGGCTCAGCCCCTCCAGGCAAATTGCCTTCTGCTCTCTCTTGTTCGACTGCTTTTCCCCCAACGTGCTATTCTGGGCCCGGGAGCTGCCTTTCAACTCCAGCAGGAAACAATTAAGAAATTTGTGCTTTTTTTAGTACAGGAGAAATGCTGGTAATGACACGCTCGGGCTGAGGCGGGAAGGAGGGACGGAGCCAGCTCCCCTCGTGCCGCAGGAGGGAT
The DNA here is from genome assembly GCA_013400955.1 of Drymodes brunneopygia. Classification (NCBI taxonomy): domain Eukaryota; kingdom Metazoa; phylum Chordata; class Aves; order Passeriformes; family Petroicidae; genus Drymodes; species Drymodes brunneopygia. The sequence continues at coordinate 83,158 of VZTZ01026712.1, forward strand.
GTGTGATGCTCCCAGGAGAGGCTTTTCCGACAGAGAGAACCATTCAGGTGCCAGGCTGGGAATCAGCACAGGGCTCCCAGTGAGGGATTTGTTAATGTGCATCCTGGACTGGAGCCACACGGAGCCCCATCCCTCCTCCAGCACGCTGGCACCGGTGCCTGTCCTCCAGCCTTGGGTGCTGGGGAATCCGTGGGGTGTCCTGAGGTGGGAGCACGGCCTCATCTCCCAGCCCTTGGAAAATCACCCACCTCTGAGTTCACCCCTCCGCTGCCACCAAACCTCCCCTGTGCCCAGCGGCAGGGTGTTCCCAGGGCAGGGAACCACCCCAGCCCCGAGGCAGCGTGGGGACTGAGCAGTGCCTGCCTCCCTGCATCCGCTGCTACAGACCCGGGACAGATGATGACTTCATGGCTGCCACTTCCCAGCCGCTCAGACCCTGCTGGGTGTTGACACCGCGAGTGGCACCAATTAGGAATGCTAATGCCCGACTTGCAGCCACACAAGCCTTGGGGACGCGCTGCTGAGTGCGTGCGTGGCTGAGCCACCTGTCCTGAGGCTGGGCACAGGGGACACACGGCGGGGACAAGGCTGTCCCTCTGCTCTGCATCTCCCCGGCAGGCAGCGCCCAGCCGGGCTCGCAGGCAGTACCTGCGCGGCGGCAGCTGCTGCATTTCCCTCCCGCGGCATCGATTCCGGCGCGATGCTGAGCCGGCACACATCAATTCGCAGCGATATAAACCCCGGCCAGGAGCGCCCCCGACGCCCCAAAACAAGGGGGTGACCCACAGCAGCTCCACAGAGCATCCCACCGGAGCAGGGCTGGCTCCCTGGCCGCGCTCCAGCGAGGAGCCGGGCTCAGCTGCCGTGCCGTGCTCCAGGGACTGCCGCGCTGGGGAGGGCTATAAATAGTGCACGTAGCAGCTTGTTAGTAGCAGCGTGCCCCGGGATCCTTGGGGATGAAAGGCGCTAAATAAAGGCAGAGTATTATCATTTGTTACGAACCGCAACGCTGGAAGAGGCATTGCCGAGCCGGCAGCCCCGCAGGCGCCGGCCCGAGCGCTCAGCCCGCACCGCGACAGCGGCATCGTGCAAAGAACGGGGAATCGCCGAGCGCGGGGCTCCCAGCGCAGGCACGGCAGGCAGCGGGGACAGGGACAGGCAACCAGAGCGGCTCAGGAGCTGCCACACACGGCCAAACCGCAGACAAGAGCCCTCTCTGCCCTTCGCTGGTCGGTCCCTTCCCGCTCCCACCTCAGCCGGCTTTGGCCACACATCTCACACAGCGCAGAGGGGCAGAACCTCCAAGCAGCCCCCAGCCCCCTCCTCCCAGCTGCCGGTACCTAACCCCCACCTCCCCAGCCCGCTCCCAGCACCTCTCCATCAATCCCAGTGGCACAGGCGAGGACTGACAGCTCCGTCACCACCCGCCCTTCGTGTGCCCCCTCTCCTCCCACCACCCAGCTGCCACTGCAGCAAGAATCAGCTCTGGTTAATCAGTGCTCAAGCCTGTTAATTTGTGTTTTCCAGGCAGAGGGGAGGGGAGAGACCCGGGACTGCAAATTCCCCTCCGTCGCCCTGCCGCAGGGAGCTCGCTGCTCGCTGGACCGCGGCGGGGACGGGGCGGCAGGAAGGAAGGCAGGAGGCAGTTGGATTCGAATGGTTCAGAGAGCCCTGGTCACGGTGGGATGCATGAGGTGACGTGATGCTCCAGCCCCACAGGGGCTTGTTTTGTGCCGGCATCCCTTCCCCTGTCTGTGCAAGGGCAGCGGTTTGGCCGCGGCCACAGGGCTGGAGCCTGAGCAGGTCTGTGCGCGCTCAGCTGTGTGCCAAAACCAGCGGCACGGCTCTGTCCTTAAGCAGGTTTGGGCTCCCAAAGGCTCCGCGAGCACTGTCCCCACGCAGCAGTCAGTGAGAAATCTCCACCGAGCCCCCACACGTCCCCCCGTGCCCCAGCTGCTGTGACAGCACCTCGATCCCGTGGGGCCACGGGCACCGCAGCCTTATCAGGGAAACCAGTTAATTATTTCCAGGCATAAAGTGGTTTCCCTCACTGCCACAGGGCACTCCAACTATGCCAGGTCATGGGCTCTGCCGCCAACCCACGAGCAACTAGCCCAGCACCACACAGAGTCATGGCAGGGGCATTTATTTCCCCCGGGGAGCTGCTGTAGCTCCTTCACAGAGTCCCCGGGCACCCCAGTCTGGGGGAGCCAGCACACCACCACAAGCTGGGGCTCCCATCGGGTTTGGGGCTGCCTAAACCTGCTGTGGGTGCTCAAAGCAATGCCCAGGCCGGAGGAAACTGGGCACCCACACTGGGTGCTCCTGCGTGAGCCAAGTGGGTGCTCAGGCGTGAAGGAATGGGGCATTAAGGCACGCACTAACTGGGCACCCATGCCCGAGCCAGAGAGGCACTCATGCAAAAATCCACCGGGAGATCATGCGTGGAATAATTAGGCACTCGTGCATAGATTATGTGGGTGCTTCTAGGTGAACTAATTGGGTGCTCATGCATGAACTGCCCGGGTGCTGCGGCGAGAGCGAAAGGGCCGCCCATGCACGAACCAGCTCGGGGCTCATGCATCCATTTTTTTGGGCATTCATGAATTCACGGACTGCTCATGCACGGATTAATTGAGCAGTCACGCGTCCATTCGCCGGGCACTCCTGCGTGAGCTAATTGGGCACTCATGTGTAAATTAGTGTAATTAGGAGATAACACACTTGTGCACGTACTAATTGGGCACTCAGGTGTGAATGGATCAGGTGCTCATGCACGAATTAATTGGACGCTCAGGCATGAGCTAACTGCAGGCACGTGCGCCAATTAATTGGGCACTCATGCATCAGCCACCAGGGCGCTCATGCACCGAGCAGCAGCGTCCGATCCAGCGGGAATTCACTGGGCAGCCATGCACAAATCCAGCTGGGTGCTCATATGTAAATTAATTGTGCGCTCATGTGTGTGTTAATTGGGTGCTCATGCGTGAATTAATTGGGCGCCGATGCGGAAGAGCCTGGGGTGCTCATGCGTGCGCTGAAGGGCCCCTTCACGCGGAAAATACGCGGGTGCTGAGCGGTGAGCCCCGCACACCCTGCAATTCATGCCAGACACACTCCGCCCCTCGACTCGGCGAAACACATATTTAAGAATTTTCTGAACGTAAATCCGGTATAAACTCCACTCTCAACATCATCACAATGTTAATATTGACCAATTAGGAGCTCCCCGCTCCCTCCCGCCCGGCTCGGCGGGGTTTGCGTGCGCTCGCTCCGGCTTCACTGCAGCCCCTGGGATCACAGCGTCAGCATCACAGTCTGAGCAAACCCTGCAGGATTCGCCCCTGGTCCCTCAGAGCGGCCTCTGGGCTCGGTCCTGCAGGTGCTTGGTGCAGACTCCACACCTGCAAACACGGACACAGCAAGGTCCCCATCGGTTGGCACAGGGGGACCCAGTGCCAGCCCCTGGCCCTGCAGAGTGAGTTACCTGAGCTAAACACATCACAACCTGAGTGGCCATTCCCAATTCCAGGCCTTGTCCCTATAAAACACACAACCAAGAGCACGGCAGGAGCTGTTGCAGGTGAGTGCAGCAGCTGTGGGACTTCATCCAGCCCCCAAACAGGCGCCGGGGCAGCACCTGCCTGGTGCAGAATGGGCACCTCCCTGCAGGGAGAGGAAGATGCCCTGTGTGCCAGGGCTGGCTGGGGTTACCTCTGGCAGTCTGGGCTGTCGGGTGGCTTTGTGCAGTTTGGGGGGGGTCAGGGTGAAGCTCCTCAGTGACAGTTGGAGCATTGGCACGAGTTTGCTTCCCAGTGCACTGCCCCAGCTCCAGCACCAACCCCCCAGCACAGAGCCCAGTGCCCACGGGAGCTGCACGGCAGTGGAGGGAAGGGGCGAACTCTTCCAGGCTGCCACAGGCTCAGTCCTGCCCTGGGGCTGTCCATCAGCTCATCCTGGGGCACTCAGAGCTCGCTCAGTTCCCTGTTTGATGATGGTAACTTTTAGGATACACCACATGTCAGCACTTTGAAAATTTGGGTAGTTTGGCCCTGATGATGTGGTCTCATTAAAATTCTGGTTGAACTCTTTAATGATGTCCTGGTCCTGTGCTCTCTGCCAGCTCTGGGGCCACCAGACCATCCTTGGCTGGGCTTTGCTGCTGCTCCCAGGCAGCACACGGACAGCTCTGGGGATGAGGCAATAAAACATGACTGTGGCACTGGGGTCACCCCCATGCAAACAACTGTTCCTGGAACCTGACTGACGTAATTTCCTTTTGCTCCTTGAGATGATCAGCTGCAGTTTGCCCCAACCACCATGCCTCCAGCTCAGCCCTGTGCCCATCCCTGCTCCCAGCCACATCACCCACACCAGGGGGTCCCTGTCTGGGAACCCATCCCTGCAACATCCCCAAGGGATTTGGGAGCAGCCCCAACACAGCTGGAGCTGCCTGCCTGTCACAGCGGGACACCCCCATCCCAGCTTTCCCAGTCTGGCTCCTCTCCCCATCAGACACAGACACCACCAGCACCACGGCAGCTCCGGGAGCCTCTGAGACGTTCGGAGCTCGAGCCTGACAGTGTTATTGGTGTCATTTGTTACTCTGAGACACGGAGCAGCACTCAGAGCAGTGCCGGGGTGTTTGGCACTCTTCTCACCAGCGGTTGCCATTAGTGGTCTGCCTTGCTCCCAGACTGCATAAACAGGTCCATGAGCAGTTCTTTTCTCCCCCGGGGCTGGTACCAACAGGAAAGCCAATATGCAGCTGAAATCCTTTTTAGACTTTATTAAATATTTAAGGGCCCGACATTAGGCTTTGGAAATTTGGTTTAGGGAAAAAGCAGCAGTTGTTCTTTGAAGCAAAGGCAGGAGAGGAAGGGCAAAGGACAGTGCCTTTATTTGGAAATTAATGAATCAGGCTGAAGCACCCCCACAGCAGGAGCTGGTGGCTGCAGCAAGTCTGTCCCAGGATTGAATGCCAACTTCTCCTCGAGCAAACACAGCAATGCCCTGGAGGGGCAGAGGATTCCCAGTGCTGCTGGGGGCAGGGGTGGAGCAGCCCCCCTGCTCAGCCATCCAGGGGGCAGCTGTGTCCTGCCACCTGCTCAAATCCATCCCTTGGCCACAGGGATTTCAGTGTGACCTGCCACTCCAAGGTGCCATCTCCAACCTGAGGAGCAATTCCTTCCCTGGGCAGAGGAGAAAACTCCCCTAAAGACTAACATGGGCAGCAGGAAAGGAAATCCCTCCAGCTCAGCCATCACTCCCTGGAGTCATGGGAAGGTCAAGAGGATGCTCAAGGTAAAGCCTTGCTGGCAGTGGGGCCACCTCTGCTGCCCTCCTGGTCTCTCCTGCAGAGATCCCTGTGCACTGAGGGGTGACACAGAGACCCAGAGCAGCTCCACCAGGTCCAGCCATCAATCAGAAGATGTTGGAGAAACAGATGGATGGAGCACAGGCAGTCCTTTTCAGGCAGGAGGTGTGGGGAGGGAGCCCACCGGCCTGGGGAGCCCACGGCAGTGATGGTGATGGAAGTGACAGAGACCATGCCCGGGGCTGAGCAGCCCATGGCCACCACTGCCCAGGGCATGAACCTTGGCTTCCCTTGGCATCCCTTGGCTCCCTAGAAGATTGAGGAGAACAAGGAGGGGAAGGAGGAACAAAGTGACCCCAGAAATGTCACCCCGATAACAGAGTGAGCGTGCCCGCGGGCTCCTCCCTGAAGCAGCCGCTTCCTTTGATGCCTTCAGAGCTTCTTGTTTCACAACCTTAATTATAGCGGCAGCAGCAAAGGTCAGGAGAGTGGTTAAGCAGATCCATTAACATGTCAGGGGATAAATGAAATGTGATTCTTGTGATGCCAGAGCAGCAGCAGCGCGAGTGTGGCTGGTGGGGACGGCTGCTCCACTCTGCTGCAGAGGGAGCCCTCAGGGCATTGGTCATGTCTCACCCTTCCCACCCTGGCACTGCAAGAACCTCCCAGAGACTGCAGGGACTCCTCAAAACTTGCTTCTGAAAACTCAAAACTTGTTTTCCTTGCATTTATAGAGCCCCAGGTCCATGTGCATGTGGGATGCCCTGGGTGGGATTCACTGGGAGCAGGTTGGGGTTGCCTTGGAGAAGGAGCCGGAGATGCCTCCAGACCGTCACAGCCCTCCAGAGGCAGCACAGCAGGTCCACACTGAGCTTGCAGTGAACCTGTACTACAGCCAACCCCTTCACAGCTCTGTCTTACACATGGCTGCAGCAAAAATAGGCCCCAAACAAACACCAGATCCTGGGCATCCCTCTGGCACCTCCTGCCCATTGTCCTGCCTCAGTGCCCCAAACCAATGTGGCCTTGAACACTTCCAGGGATGGAGCAGCCATAGCTTCTCCGGGCAACCTGTGCCAGGGCCTCACCACCCTCACAGGGAAGAATTGCTTCCTGATATCCCATCTAACCCTGCTCTCTGTCAGTTTGAAGCCATTCCCGCCTGTCCTGTCACTCCAGGCCCTGTTAAAAGCCACCCACAGTGACAATTTCACCCAGCATTGGCCACTGAGGGATAACGGGTCCATAGCCACCTGGCCAGCTCACCCCGCTTTCTGCTGGATGAGCAACAGGAGGGATTTCAACACAAACCAACCTGGCAGAGAAACCCAGTGCCTGGGGCCAAACACTTCGGGAGGCTAAAAATAAACCAGCAGCATGGAGGGGGAGCTACCAAGGTCCCTCCTCTGCTCCTGCCCACTGGCCCAGCCAGCACATTTCCTCAGCACTGGGACGGCACGATGGAGCAAAGCCCCAGCCTGGCTCAGCCAGCAAGGAACCAACCCCATTTCCTGGCTGAAAACTGCTGCAGTCGTAGAATTCCCTTTCCTTTCCCACAGAATTCCACCCGCCACCGCGTACCCCGGTAACTACAAATCAATATGTTTATAGTTTGCTCTTAAACTAATGCCCATTAATTCCCTGCTTTGCTGTCGAGCAGCGGAGCCAATTTTGCGGCTTATTGTGAAAGAGCAGAAAATGATGATGCCGGAGCGAGTTTAAAATCCACAAAATAGAGCACAGTGGGTGGGATGCGGCTCTTGGGAAAAGAGCATCTTCCTCGCACCCGCTCTGCAGCCTGGGTGTCATTTTGGCACCCTCACCGTGGCTCCCACATCCTCACCTGAGCCCCACTGTGGCCCCAGGAGCACCAGGATCACTGTCCCCAACCATCCTGACCCCAAGCGGGCCCCAGAGCGATGCTACTGCACCGACACAGCTCTTGAGAGTGCCTGATTGCTCAGCTACTGCTCAAAAATAATACAGTGCTAGTTCTGGACATGGGCAATAGCTGTGCAAAGGGAACCCTGAAAATTGCCCGCAGAATGACTGAGAAAAAAAGAGCTAAAATGTGCTCTTCTGAAACACTCTCACATTTTTAAAACTGCTTCGTGATTTGAAGGATTGCTGGCCTGGGAGTGCTGCTGCAAGCAGGGACACTCAGTGCTGTATTTCTCACCCAGTTTCTCTCCCAGTTTCCCACACCAAGCCATTTCCACCCAGGATGTGTATCGTGCACCCACAACTGCACACGTGCACGTCAAACACTTCATTCAGGCCACAGCCACACCTCAGGACCTGCATGAATCCCCAGCTGAGCAGAACCCTCTGACCATGGCCCCACAAGGTTCTTAAACACAATCCCAAATCCCACCATGGCCCTGAGCCATGAGGACCTGGCCCAAGTTAAGCTCATAAATCCCTATGGAAGAGGATGTGATCCAGGAAGGATGGTGGTTCTTTCAAGTCTCGGGAGTTACCTCCTCCTGGGACTCAACACCAAACTGCATCTCCCAGCTACCCCAACAAAGCATCAGGAGGATTAATAAATTAATTATTATAAAGCACTTTGAGGGCTTTCTACTGACAGGATCTATGAAAGTACAAAGAATTACATAATTTATTATTCAGTATTATTATCACTCAGCATTGACTTCTCCTGCACACTCCTGTGTGGCACCAGCCTGGTCTCCAAGGAGGGTTAAACAGCCCTGCAGCCTGGCTGCCCCCACCAGCACTATTCCAGCACCTGGCAGACAGGGGAGCTTGGCATTGCCGGGTATTCCTGGGCACTCAGGATCCCAGAGACACAGAAAGGCACACGGAGATGGGTCCAAACCAACAGGACTTGGGCAGCCGGCACTTCAAAGAAGCCCTTCTGCTCCTTTAGGTGTCCAAGTGCCATTAAAATCTGGCCCCCAGCACTGTAAGTCAGGAGCAGAGTGGGGAGGGGAGCCAAGAGATGAGGTTTCCAGGCTCCTGCCTTTCCATGTCCAGTTCCCAGCAGGGCTTGGGACAGCCTGCTCTGAATGCACGCAGGAAAATATTTCTCTCAGCTCACGGAGGCCGTTGACGGCAGCCCTGCAGCATCCTCAGCTCAACCTCCCTGTCCACAACTGCCCTGGCACCTGAGCCACCCCATGCACCTCTCCTGGCTGCTCCCATCTCCTGCTTGTCCCAGGATTGCTGCAACTGAGGCACAGCCAGAGAGAAAACACAAATAGGAGATGGAGAGCCCAGAGGGGACAAGGGACACAAGAAGCCACCAGGCACTGAAGAGCATTGAGGGGAAACAGAGGTCCTCTGTGTCCCATGGACGAGATAAATTTGCAGAAAAGCAAATGTGGGGCAGGGAGAGGGGGTGACATTTCCCTCTGATCCTGCAGAACTGAGAGGGGCCTTTTTGATATTTGCTTTATTTTGTGTGGAAATCCATACAAACAGAAAATGATGCAATGGAAGGAAATCCCAGCATGGGAGAAGCCCTTCATGTACCACAGCCATGGCTCACGCTGCCACGGGAACCTCCCTGGGACAAATGCAGGTTCCCATCAGTTTGGGCTGCTGGAGACATCTGCCCAGATGTGCTGCAGCAACAGCAGAAACAGCACCACACATGAGGCAGGGATAGCACTCGCTCAGTAATGTGGCAGCCAGGACAGGACAGGCAGCACAGGCCAGGGATGCTCCTGTGTCTGCCAGAAAGGTGCCTAAATATCAACATGCTGTGGAAAAAAACCTTTTCCAAGCAGGCTTCCAGAAATTCTTGAGCAGGCCATGGATTTGTGTGTCCGACTGTCCCCTGGTCCAGCAGTTCCACCAGTACAGGGGTCAGGATCAGTTCCTCCCACTGCACTCAGAGCAGCCCTGCCCTCCCACCTGCCTCTCCTCTGCCTAGCTTCCCCAAAACACAGGAGGAAATGAGTATCTTTCCAATCTCCCATGGCCTGAAGATAAATCAGAGGCTCTCAGCCGTGCCTGGGAGGGCCCTGTGAAGTGCTTCACCAGACAAGGGAATGTGCACTCGCCTTGACAGCTGCAGAAAAGGGGCAGAAGCTCTCAGCAAAAGTAATTAATCCCAGAGACGAGAGGTGGAATGAGCAGAGCTCAACAAACAGAGCCTGGAATTAGTGACAGCTCTCCCTGACAGGCACCACACCACCAGCCACATGCTGCTGGGGCACGTTGGGATGCTGCACCACACTCCAGCCACGCAAAGGGCCACGTGCTGCTGGGTGCTGCTCCTTCACCTGCACAGGGTGTCTTTAAAAAGAGGCAGCAAAAGGTCCAGAGCAGGTAGGCAAAGCTCCAGACAGGCTGGAAACTCATTGAGGCAGAGATCAGAGGACCACAACCTTTCTTGGAAAGGGTGCAGTGGAAAGGGGAGGGCACCCAAAAGAGAGGAGCAGAAAGTTGGGAATGAAGTGATTCAAAAAAGCAGTGACCTGCTGGCTTTATCCAGCAAAGAGACATCCCTGTGCCCAAAGACATTGGCTTCACCAGTGCTGTGTTTGGCTGGCTTTGGCTGCAAGTAAGACATGGGGCACCACTGCCTGTGTGCCCTGTGTTGGCCCCACTGGTGTTTGCACCTTCCTGGCACTGAGGAAGAACACCAGAGGTGCAGAAAGCCCTGCACACAGGAGATCACCAGCAGACGAGCCTGTGCTGGGGCTGGCTGCTCCCAGATCCCCCTCCATCAGAGACCAGGTCATCAGAGTGGCTGCAAACCGAGCGGGCGATTGCAGCACGGCACTATCGGTACCCGGCCCGGCGCGGCTGCACTCGCCGTGGGCGACAGCTGCAGTGAGGACACCAAAACCCAGCTCAGCTCCAGCCACGGCTGTGCCCACCTGGCACTGCCACCTTCTCACTACTTCCTCCCCCTGAGCACTTTGAGGAAGCCCAGCCGGGGTACCCCAACCTCTCCCAGCATCACAGCCGATGTGCCGATGCGGACGTGCCCCCCAGCACCTGCTCTCCTGCCGCCGGCTGCCGGCTGTGCCACGGCAGAGCAACCCCGCGTGTAGGGTTGTGCAATGCACCAGTATTGCCTCTTCTCCATATGGGAGAACTTGCTGCATCCTAATCTATTGCCTTTTTGGGTAAGCGCTGCCGTGGGACTGCAGCAATGACAGAGGGGAGAGCCCGCAGGTCTGCTGCACGTTTGGGGAATATCTGCGACCTGCAAGCTGGGAGGCAAACTTGAGCCACCAAAGCCTTTGTTTCCTTTGTGCATCCTTCAGGAAAAAAAATGATTTTACTAAAACTGGATGGCCGAGGCACCAGCCCCGTTAATTAGATTACGGTGTAGGTCCAGACGGGAAAGCCACTCGCTCAGAAAATCAGGTTATTAAACCGATACTGAGATACTCAGAAAAATATCGAACTCGCCGGTGTCGGGCTCTTCTCTCCACTTCAGAGCGCAATAACAAAGGGAACCCCTACAACTAACGCACCCAAACTTTGGAAGGCACCCAGCCGCTCGGCACCCCGCTCCGGGAGCTGCTGCCGGGCTCCGGGGAGGCAGCGCGGGGAGGACAATCCCCGCGGCGGGCCCTGGGTACCGGGGGCCGGGCAGCCCGGGGGAAGGATGCTCGAGGCAGGGGCGGCGAGGGAGGGCGCGATGCTCCGGTGGGCGCCGCGGGCGGGCACGATGCGGCCCTGGCCCCGCCGTTCCCGGAGGCTCAGAAATAGGCCACGGAGGATGGTTTTTGTCAAAAAACAGCGCGTTCCCCTGGCTCGCTGCCCCTCTCCGTGTCTCTGCTGCCTTATGGGTTTTTTCCTCCTCCCAGGCCAATCCCTGAATTCTTACA
>VZTZ01026726.1:0-17888 GCA_013400955.1 Drymodes brunneopygia
AGCCGGACCCGCCTGCCGCGGGCTCGGGAGGCCCTGCCCTGCTCTGCCGGAGGGCGCCGGGAGCAGCAGCGATGAGCGGCGCGGAGCGGCCGGAGGGGAAGGAGGCGGCGGCCGCGGGCGACCCCGGGCGCTCGCCAGGTACGTGAGGGGAGGCCGGGCCGGGCCGGGCGGGACATGGGTGCGGGGAGAGCCGAGGAGAGGCTGGAGCCGCCACAGGCCCCGCTCAGAGCAGGGCGCCCGCCGGGAGGCTCCGCCAGCCCCGGTGTCACGGCCGGGCTCCCCCGAAGGCCAAGGGCTCCCTCCACAACGTTCTCTCCCGTGCAGGTAAAACGGTTTTGTCTTCCACGAGCACTGCAGACAAAAAATAATGATAGCGTGCCCGTACGAAACTTGCAGGCTGTGAACCAACTCCTGCAAACTCTCGGAGTTCACCATGGAGTCTTTCAGTGAGCTCTCGGTGTTTTGAGTGACAGGCGAAGACCTTTCATAGACTAATTTGTTCTCAGACTTTGAAAGCAAAGGTTGGGGGCTATTAATGTTTAGGTACTCTTGATACATAGTCAGAACACTGATGTTGCCCGTTTTTCTGTTCGGTAGACTGAAGTACTCTTTTTTCTTTTTCTTTTTTTTTTTTGTAAGATGTCTATGGAACAGTCTTATTACCCCCTTTCTATTCTGCCGGTGTTCGCATTAAAGGGTTTACCAGGAAGCTTGTGATACAGGACTGGGAATAAGGGAGGAATAAAGAAGAGGAGGGAAAGAAAAGCCCAGTTTTGCTGAAAAAGTGTAGAGAGTTTTAACGTCAGTGTTTCGATGCTTTTAATTTTTGAAAAGGAAAATACAGTTGCTCTAGGTGAAACTTGAAGTGTGTACTGACCTGTCACATTCAGCCTTGGTGTTCTCTGGTGTAGGTCCCAGTGATGTGTCTCCAGATGAAGGAGTTGTGGAAGATCTGCCTTTAATAGATGAGCAAGCTGTGGAGCAGCTCACTGAAGGATTGATTTCCCACTATCTGCCTGATCTTCAGCGATCAAAATCAGCACTGCAGGAACTTACGTGAGCAGATTTTTGAAACCCAACTTCATACACATGCATACTTTGTTTGCTGCTTTTTTCATTATAATGTGCCAGCTCCCTTTAACTGGCATACAGTTTATCAGCATTTCTGTATCCTGACTAGAGCAGCCTGAATAATTCAGTGATCTGTGGGAGTACCAGGGGGTGTATAAGCTGCAGTGTAGCCTGTGAGCACTTTGGCTGAAGAATGTGTAACACTAGAAGACTAAAATCCCCTAAGCCAGGCAGAGCAGAAGACCTAGATTTCTTAAATGCTTATTCACTTCTGTAGTGGAAAAGTGTGCTAAAAGCTAGATTTTTTCTGCTTGGAGATACGCAGTTTATATTCAGGGCAGCTTGTAGTGAGATATATTGTTTGTTGTTCAGTCTCTAAACCATATTGCAAAACACGTGGAAAATACAAGTAAGGAGCTAAACAGATAAGAGTTCTTTGTACACTGATACCTCACTGATAACTGAGAGTAGCTGATTTCAAATGCAGACCAGATCTGCCATGAATACAGAGATACTGGAAAGAGCTTTACACAGATCCATCTCAGGTTTTGCAGAGTACCTTGGTTTGGGTTTCACTACGCATGACATAGTTATGCTCCTGCCAAGGACAGCCTTTGTCTGGAAAGGCTTGAGCTGATTTGTGTGGGATGGAGATCCTTAATAATCACCAGGAATCCACACAAGTTCTGTACAGAAATAACTTAGTCCTGTGTCATGACACAGAGGCACCCAAGTAGAAAGTCAAGAGCTAAATGTTTTTCCTTTCATTCAACCACTGCAGCCTGGAGAATGCCTCTTCAGGGTTTTGGGATATTTATCCTGGTTATCCATGCTGTATGATGCCAGCTGAATTTATGCAACAAATAGCAGCTTAGATCTTTCTAAAATCATTTACTCGTGTTTTTATTGAAATCACCTAGCAATGCATAAGAGGAATATGGTATTGGGGATTGTGTATTGATACTGTTTTGGTTAAAAGTCTATTTAAAGGACTGGTTGAAAAGCATATGTGGTGCTTTACTTTGGATTTATGCATCTTTTTTTTGTTGTTTTAGACAGAACCAAGTGGTATTGCTAGAAACATTAGAACAAGAAATTTCAAAATTCAAAGAGTGTAACTCCATTGTTGATATCAATGCTTTGGTAAGTACCAGTAATGCCTTTTGAATTTTAGATTAGCATAGATTTTCTTGCTGAAGCATTAGTAGCATCTTGTGTCTTTTCCTTGTTCTTAATGACCTAGAGAAAGAAAACCAGTTCAGGTATTAGGGACAAATTGCTGGGGAGGGTGGGAGCCAGCACATTTCCCTGAAATAGGAAGGGCAGCAAGAAGGGAGCGCTGGCTCAGTCAGGCAGCATTGGTGAGAATGGCTGTTCAGAGCCAGGAGCCAAAGCAAATGCACATGTTTGTTGAGTAGGATTGAGGCTCCAGCATGGGCTCTGTGCACCTCCCCAGACGGGCAGGAAATGTGCATGAAACACTCACATGTGGTGCATGAAGTGGGAATATTTTTGTTCTGTTTCGTGAATCTTAACTCAGTAGATTACTGGGTGTAACTATTGAGATGTAGTAGTTTTCTATATTAATATATGTAATATGTAAAATTTATATATAAACTTGAATATGTTTGTTCTATTATCAAACTGTTCTGGTAATCACTATATTTTTGATTGCTATTTTGCTGTGTAGCTTTATAGCAGAACTTGACAGTCACTGCTTTAACAGTTATGGGTTTTAAGTTTTCAGAAGCTAAACACTATCACAACAAGTTAGTGAATATTAGAAATGAAATGATGATGCTGCACGAGAAGACATCGAAGTTAAAAGTAAGTAGGATAAATATTTTTACTTTCCAATGCAGGTATTTACTTACAGATGATTGACTTCCAACTTTTATTTTGGATGCATGATGAAAATTCTGATTAAAATAGAATTTTATCTTAAAAGGATGTTTTCAGTAGCTCCAAGCCACATATGTTTTTAAACTTTCACTTGCTCCTAATAGTGCTCAAGCAACTTATACATCTGAACTACTCTTTCAGTGTCATCTTTATGTTTAGGTGATGTAAGAATCATGCCTTGTTCTGTTGCTTAATCCCCTCCATTCCAAGTAGTTATCTTTGCTGATTCAGTTTCTTTTTAGTGGAAATTAGATGGTCCCAAATGTAAGAATTTCTCCTTCTATTTAATGTACCATTAACAGTGGCATAAGTTCACTGGTTTCATGTTATATAGACAGCCTGGTTACATTCTGGCAAGATTAGTCCTTCAGTGTGTTCAACAAGAGAATTTTTTCTTGGAGGCAGTAAACTGCAAGATAAGAACCTTGGCAGGCATACCCAAAAGATGACTTTTAGTGAGACTGAGGGGACTCCAGTTTGTGTTTTCCCAGTGTAGATCACAAACTTGCCATTTCTGAACAGTAAGCTGAAAGTGGGAGGGATGAAGCAAAAATTAACAGGATATGTAACATTTATTTATAAGGAGGGTGTGTTGGAGAGAAGGGAGAATGGGAGGGATTTTATGTGTTGTTCCAACTTATATATAACTATAAAACTTACAATTATTTTCTTGTCTTTTCTATTTAGAAAAGAGCACTTAAACTGCAACAAAAGAGGCAGAAGGAAGAATTGGAACGAGAACAGCAACGTGAGAAGGAGCTTGAAAGAGAGAAACAATTAACAGCAAAACCTGCAAAGAGGACCTGAAAGCAGAGCATGCAACAACTTGTCTGAGTTAATGATTTCTGCATTCACTGGAATTAAGGCAGACTTGGCTTAAATTGGGCTATAGCTGTTGCTAGCAACAGTCTACCCTATGGTATTATAAATTCCAGAATGCTAATAATAGGGTTGGTAACATTCACATTTTTTAATTTCAGCCATTCAAGTTGCCTTCTTTTGTAATGCTATGCAGTTTGATATTATTGTAATGTAAGTTAATTTTTATATATATGTATATAGAAGAACTAGGCATCATAGTTTTAAGTACCTATCCATTTTTGTTTTCATCTCTTCTTTTGGTGGTTAGATTTCTGAGAGATATTTGGTGACTGGCACATGTTTTTCAGACAAAATGCAGAATGGTTCCTGAAGTTCAGTTCTCATCATCAGACTTCAGTGGCTGCATTTTCACTGAAACTGCTTTGTTTCAGGCAGTTGGGATCTGTCTTTGATCATAAATACTGATTTCTTGTGCAGCCTTAGTTTGATTCATCTGTAATGAGCTGAAGGCAATACCAGGGTATTTGCCTAAAAATTCACTTCATTGCAGCAATCCTTTTTTTTTTTGCCATCAAGTAGCATAAGAACAGCTTTAAAGTAACTTCTGAATAAGTTCCAAGCTGAAATGATTGGCAGGAGGGAAGTGGAACATTAAAGATTGTCAAAATTGATGGGTGCACAATGCAAAGATTAATGGATTTGTGCTTCCACGAGCAAACCAGGAAACTGTTGCTTCTGTAGTGGTTTATTAGGAAGACTTGTGTGGTCTAAGCATATTTCTGTGGGATTAGAAGTTGTGATTTCTTCATCTTGTGTGACAAAATAAAGCATAACCAAAACTAAAAATTTCCACTTCATCTGAAAGTCAGTCACCTGTAGGAAAACTACTGCATTTAGTGTTTTTCCCTTAACAAATGAATCATTTGCACTTCAGGGCTATAGAAGAGATTTTTGTTACACTGTCCTCACCCAAATTGCTGATTATTAGTGTGTACTGATGATAAATTTGGAATGGAGGTTGATATCCATTTCTCTGAATGTAATTCCTATCTTGCAGCACTTGGTGTGAACTCCCATTCAAATGAATGTACAAGTTGTCTAGACTGGTAAAAGAGCTTTAAATTATTTGTTCCTACAGTCTAACAAACTAGTTATTTTATATATGTGTTTCTTTTCAAGTATATCTGTGTTTCTTTTTAAGGAATAATGTAAATGATGTGTTTTGAAGTGAGATAAAGGGTAAGCTATGTAACGTTTTCCATAAAAATGTGTAGGAAGGTATCACAGGGGCACAGACAATTCTACTTTTTGTTCTGTTTTAGATGACTCACATAGTGTACACATAGTGTACATAGTGTACTGCTTGGACTTTCTGTATTGTAATTTTCTGAAACCCTAATTTCCTGTTCTTAATATTTGTCATTTTTTCTGTGAAAGATGTACTCTAACAAGTACCCATCCATCATTCAAGGCAAACTGGGATAATGTTTTGGGCCAAGACTACTTAAAGCAGTCTGAAGAGACACTGAAATGCTGTTACTGAAGCAGTATTAGATTAAAACTTTCCCGAGGTATTTGTCCCTGAAGTTTATTCATGTCTATTAATTGCCAGTGGATTGTTGGCCTCTGCTGTGGTTTGTATGTATTTCTAAGAGAAATGTAAAGAATTTCCACAGTCCATTTTCTGGAGCAGAATGTACATAACGAAATGTTGTCTAAGTATTTTATTTTGTAATGTAATTTCACAATCAGATTCTGGGAATTAAAACTGTTCTCATTAAACTATAAGATGAAACTAGATGCCTCAATATCCAAATCAGGATTGACTTCCTTTGATACTTCTTGATTTGTATGCCCTCATATAGAATCCAGTTTACTGTGTCAAGTCATATTCTCTCTCTCTGTCAAGAACTGTGTTTTTTTCCAAAGAACTGTGGTTTTGTGGGGTTTTGTATTGTTTTGTTTCAGAAAAATCAGGGCTATTCTAACTAAAACTAAAGAATTCTAAGAAATTAATAGAAATTGATGCTTTTGAAATTTGGTAATTTCTGTATTTGGAATAATTTCCAATCAAAGGAATAAAAGCTGACAGTGCTTTCCTGAGGAATCACATGCACATCCATAAAAATGTAATTGATTAACTTTTCCTATAAAAGTATGGTAAGATCTGGGTTTTGTATGAATAAGGACTTAATTTTACTAAATGATCTTTCCGTAATAAAGGGGAAAATTAATAAAAAAATATAGGAGGAAGTTTGTTCAGTTTACATAACTTCTATTAATGTATTCTTAAATTACTTCAGTAAGAACTGCAATTCATTATCTCCATAGGATGTTCTACCAAATACTCTTAATGCATTAAACTAAATGCTGCATTGGATAAATATAACAGTACTGACATCTGAAAATGGGTGCTTGCATCAACATGCACAGCTGGAGTGAGCAATTCTATTGTTGTGTACAACTAGTCTTGCTTGATTTTATAAAAAGTTACTTATTGGGTAGATAAATGTGGTAGTGTAGGGTTAGGGTTAGGCAGTGTGTGCCCAGCCCTCCCACTGCAGCTCCCACCCTCTCATCCTGCCTGGACTTTGGAAAGGTTAGGCAGCTGCTAGAGGCCTCTGTGCAACAGGTGAGGAGTTTCTTCATGTTTGGTTTGTGAGATGTTTCTGAATTATGGAATTCATTTAAGTAATTTAATTAAAACTGCAGGCTATCCTATAAGCAGTCTGTGAAATATGCATGGGAGTGTAAAGAAAATACTGCAATGTTTAAAGACACTCCTAAAAATGCATGTTTAAAAAACCAGCAATTTTCTCGTGAACAGAGATGAGGATCAACTTCTTCGAACAAAAAAATATGGGAAAAAGGCTGCACTCTGATTGTACATGAGAAACTTATAAAAATGGGCAGTTTGGGTGTTTTAAAGGCTGTACATATAAACCCTGGGCCTTTTTTCTCTTTAGAGAAGTCTCTTGTATTAACAAAGATGTCTAATCTGCGTGTCACCCTTTTAAAGATGCTGCTTGTGTCTTTCAGTACATTTTCTGTCCAGTAAAACCCAGGAACTGGGTGTTCAGCAGCTTTGAAAAGAGAGCCTTTGCCTATCACTGGGGAATGCACTCCATCAGAGCTCATTTATTATCGATTATTGATCTAGCAATAATTTGGTGTTTTGGTGTTATTTTATTAAGCTTTGTATTGCTACTGTTTTTCTGTCTATAGAAAAGGACCACTAGATTACAATTTAGGGCTGGCGCTTACAGGTAACGTGAGAAAGTTCAGATATTGAAGTACCAGTGGTTACTCCGTCACAGGTACGGCAGTGGTCGTGACTCTGGTGTCGGTCAGCCCGATGTGACCTGTGCTGTGTCTAGGCAGGAGTCCCGGCTGCTGCCTGGAACGGAGGCCAATACCGAGTGCGCAGCTGGGTTTCGATCAGGGATTGGCAGGGGGCCAGGTTTAGGTCTGGAGTTTCCAAACTTTGGGAAGCACGAGGTTTGGAGCTGTGGTGTGATCGGTGCCTGCCCGGAGCCGACCGCCCGCTCAGCTCCTCGCGGGGGCTCCGCGACCTCCGCCGGCTGCGCACACCGGACACGGCGCTTCCCGGCCGGACCGCNCGCGGTCCTGCTCCCCCTCAGGGCCGGGTCCCTCGGCCTCGGGGCCGCGGAGCAGCGGTGCAGCAGCGGCCGCTGGTCCCGTGCGGCTGCCGAGACCCGAGCTGAGGGGCTCGCAGGCTCCGGAGCCAGCTGGGGAACTGAGCCGAGCTCCCACATGCGCATGGTGGAATGCTTAAACTTGGTCTGTGGCCAACTGTTAAAAGAATAGTTGCAATGGTCTGTTCTTCTTGCCAGTAAGACTTCTCTAACTTCATTTATTCCAGCTTCTTCAATGAACTGGTTCGATGAAGCAGGCAGTCTGCAGAGCTTAGCATATGGTTGGTGCCCTGGAGAGGAAGAAACTCCAGTTGTCCTGAGTGTCTCTCTGCATGAGCTGCCGTGCTTCAGTCCGGTGTTTGTTCTGGGCTCTAGCTGAGATACTGACGTACTGAACCCTCCTGCTCAGTCTTAACTATGATTTCTTTAAAGTGCATTTTCTTCAGTATTAAACATACTTATTCTAAAAACATGCAAACAAATAGCCTTAGAGTGAAAAGAAAAAGAGGTCCACATTTTTAAATTGGTGCCTGCGCAGATCATAAACAGCCTTCTAAAGTGAAACTAACTTAACCTGGAGTTGGGTGTTTCGTTCTGAATGGGGAGGGGATGAGAAGAAAATGTCTGCATCATGGAAACCTGCTGTAAAACAAAATTATTAACATTTTTTTTTCAGTGGATGCCTCATATTTTTCCTTCTCTATCCTCAATTGTAATTGTAAGGATTAATAATGGAGCTTTATAAAGAATGCAGGGTACATGGACATGAGGGATGTCAAGATCTGATGTAGTGGAGAATTTTTGAAGTTGACATTGGAAGGTTTTCTTGAAAATATTTGAGATTTCTGGTGTAATTTTGAAACTACAGTCTGTAAGTAACATAAATGAGTAAATAAATGAAAAAGCTGTAATTCTTGCTTGATAACTCCAAGAATTCAGTATTATAATTTTTGCCTTGAAGACTAACCCAGGTATTTAAATAAATATAAATTCTGCCTCCTGTAATTGTTACTGGTGCCTTTCCTTATCTCCTAGCTCCCCACTTAATGAAAGATGTCAGCAATAGGAGCAGTGTCCTCCTGCTCCTGTCTCCGTCCTGGTGTGTGGTTGCTGAAACCAGGAATGCAGAAGATGAGCTCCTTACACACAGCAGCCAGGTGTGCTGCCAAGGATTATTATGAAGTCCTTGTGCTGGGTGGAGGTGCTGGTGGAATCGCCATGAGTGCTCGGATGAAGAGGAAGGTTGGGGCAGGAAACGTGGCTGTTGTTGAGCCCAGTGAGGTGAGTGTCCCTCTGCTGTAAAGCACTGCAAAGAATAAGCATTTTACATGTGACCAGATGGGTCTAATTCTCATCGTTCTCCAGCCCCATGTGTTTTTAACTGTGGAAAGTAAGCCAACTAACCATCAGAAGGTTTTGTGTGACATTTGCTTCTCCATGAGATTTATGCATCCCTGCAGCTTTGCAATGGAAAAGTCTTGGTTATTTATACAGCTTATTTTGTTAAGAGTAATACAATGTTAAGAGTACGTTGCTCCTATTTGGAGTGATGTGCCTTTAAGTCTCTTTGAACAGTTTCAAAATGTTTGCTTGAACTTTTATTTCAGACTCATTACTATCAGCCCCTGTGGACCCTGGTTGGTGGTGGTGCAAAGCAGCTGGCAGCTTCTGCACGTCCCATGGGAAGTGTAATGCCTGCAGGTGTTGAGTGGATCAAATCTCAAGTTACAGCATTGGATCCAGATAAGAACTGTGTCTGGCTGGAGAATGATGTCAAGGTAATAATGTAAAAAAAAAAACAACAAACTTTTTTATTTTATATCATGAGTTGTCTGTCCGCTTCCTGCAGATCCCCTTGGAACTGCGTATTGAGCAAGGCCTCCAGCATCCAGGAGACTGGGAAATTCCAATTAGTCTTATGTACTTGATCCTAAAGTCTTTTTCTAATAAAAATTGTGGTAGATAACTAGGTTAGAATAACATCAACTTAAAATACAATTATCATAAGCCTTTGCCCTGTTTATGGTGAAGTGAACAGAAAAGAGCGATATTTTGCTCCAGATACCTGGGTCTGTGTATAGCAGAGGCTGTGTGTGTCACTCATAATGCAGTTAACATTTTAAATAGAATTCTTAGAGCTTAACTTAGGTTACTACTGCTCCCTGTCTCTCTTTCCTTGTGACTCTGTTGCTGTCAGATAACTGAAATTTACTTTGAGGTATTGCTTTGGTTTCTTTGTCTAAAATACTTTTTGTTCCTTACACAACAGGTATCTTACAAGTATCTGATAATTGCCCTTGGAATTAGTCTGCATTATGAAAAGGTATTTATTTTACAGTAATCATATTTTTACTAGTTTTAATAGCATCACATACATTCATTAAAGTAAATGGCTTTTCAGTACTGTTTTTACTGCAAGGTATTGAACACTATCAATTAAAGAGGTAGAAGACAGACTAATGACTTTACTCCTTCCACAGATCGCTGTCTAATAACCCAAATTACCCTTGGGAAAGCCTTTTATGACAACTTTGTTGCATCTCTGTGGCAATATCAGCAGATGTGGTAGCGAGTTAAATCTAGAACTTTAAGGCAGCCTGTAATAATGAGATAATAAGGTGTGCTGGATGTAGTCTGAAGCATCTCTAATGTAAACAGAACGAGGAGCACACAGCAGTTGGTAAAATCTGACCTGCAGAATTAATTTGACCTACCCTCACCTTTCTTAAAGGATGCACTTCAAAAGGAGCCAGCTGAGTTACAAGGCTTGTGTTTGAGTAGGCCCTGGGCCCCTTCCCTCGTGTAAAGTTTCCTGTACACTTCACACAGTGGCACTCAGAGGAAAATGTTGGTGCAAGAATGACCATACTGATGTGTAGGAGGAGGAAAACACAAAGGCAAGATGTCTGAGCAATTTGACTCCAATGGTTTTACCCTGAACTGAATATGATGTAGTACCTGACAATATACTTAAGTACTTCTTTGGAAAGCTTTCAAGATATATGTAAAGCAAGAGCTGATCTCACTTAACTACAGTCACACATAAATTCTGGTGATTAGGTCAGTGGAATGAGGAGTTGCAGCATGTTCAGTGACCCTCCTCTCAGTCTTCATATGTGTTGCTTCTGTACAAGCTGATGAAAGTAAATTCAGTGTTCACTAGTAGAAGCCATGTAATACAGCCATATAATAACACTACAATGAAAACTCACAGTGACTTTAAAACAAAAGTGGACACTTGAGAAAAAGGGATGATTTCTCTTCACCAAGAACATGCTTCTGGTGCAGACTGGAACATCCCAAACACATTGCAGTGCGTGTAACATGACTCGATTTTCTCACAGAATTTCTGCAATTATTTTGAAATGGGTATAACTTTCTTTCTCACAAGCAGATGCTCAGGTCATAGGAAGAGTAATAGGGAAATAATTACTGGATGCAAAATTATCCTAGGCAAATACAGGCATCTGCAACTGACTACAGAAAAGTGTCATTCACCTTATACATTTTCATCATACTTTTTTTTTACATGATTTTTACTTGTGATGACATGGCAGTGCCTTTTATAAATCTTAGTCTGAATTTCAGTCTACAAAAACTTGGGTCTGGGTCTGCACTGAAGACTTATGCTCAGATATTGCAGACCAAAGTAATTTCACTAAATGATACATCTACTAAATCATAGACTAAATTCTAAAGGAAACACCTGTTTTATTGCTAGGCCTATTTTTAAAAATACCAGCTAGCAAGTAAGTATGGGCTTTCTTTTTGATAAAAACTTGTTATATAGTTATTTCTCACTCTGTATTTAATATTTGTCAATGACAAAACTTTCGCCATCTGTACCTGAAACCTTAATTTCTCTTTTCCTAGATCAAAGGCTTGCCTGAAGGTTTTAATCACCCTAAAATAGGTTCCAATTATTCAGTCCAGACCGTAGAGAAAACATGGAAAGCTTTACAAGATTTTAAGGAAGGAAATGCTATCTTCACTTTTCCAAATACTCCAGTGAAGTGTGCAGGGGCTCCTCAGAAGATCATGTACTTATCAGATGCGTACTTGAGAAAAGTAAGTCTTTTACCCTCTCTGCCAGTGCTTGCTCTCACAGTTGGAAGGAAGGCTTGTTCTAAGGGTTTCATAGGATCTTTAAAATAAATATAAATAAATGAGTGCTGTGACTCAGGATTATTAAAGTGACTGAGTTGTTTTTTCTATTTTTAGTGTATAAGGAATGCAGGTACATGGATTGTACATAAATATTTAGCATATATTTAATACCAGAGAAATTTGTAGATTTCAAAATCCATACTAAAGAACTGTTTGCCTTGCTTCTGGTGAGCTGCAGATACAACTGTTCTCAGCCTAATTTATAACTTCATGTGGTGCACAAAAATAATGCTAGCTGAAATTAAGTAATTCTTATTACGTTAAGTACTTAATACCTGTTGCCATTTGTCTACTGGCCTGAAAAGTGGCTGTGCTTGCTCCTTGGGGCACATTGTTTCAGCATCAGGAAGAGTCTTAGCCAGGCTGTTAAAGCAAGCTTAGTGGAAGCAAAAGACACTTCCAGGTGAAAGTGTCAGGCTTCATATGTGTTTAAGTTTCATGAGCTACCTACTGGGTGAGTACCTAAATTATGCATAGAAGTGGAGGTTTCAGAAAGCTTTTTAACATTAAACTGCTTCAAGTATTTAACCTGCATACAGCAGTTCCTCAGTGCCTTGCAGCCACCTCCTCTCACGAGTCATTTGTGTGGTGTCTTCAGTACCTCACGCAGAAAGGGTCTACCTTCTAACATGGTGTGAAATATTAATTAAATATTCATTAATAATTGAACTGCATGAATCAGCTCTTTACTAGCGCAGCACAGTTGTTTTGTCTCTTCTTGTCACAGTTTCTTAATACTAAAGGCTAATTGGATCTCCTCCTGCAGACAGGAAAGCGTTCCAAAGCAAACATCATGTTCAACACCTCGCTTGGTGTGATTTTTGCTGTTAAGAAATACGCCGATGCATTGCTTGAAGTAGTAAAGGACAGGAATCTTGCTGTGAACTACAAGCGCAACCTCATAGAAGTTCGAGCAGACAAGCAAGAAGCTGTGTTTGAAAACTTGGATAAACCTGGAGAGACTGAAGTTCATCAGGTCAGGAGCTTTCAGACCCCTCATTTGGTTCTATTTCTTTTCCTTGTGTACTGTAAAATAACTTCTATATTACAATAACACAGTCTGCTTCGTTGTGTATTGCTATTTCCCCCTGAGAGAGATATCTCTAACTTTAGCAGAATATTAAAAATCTTGAAACAAAGGTAGAGAGAAGAAAAAATATCTCCTAAATTGTGCCTGGAGTCCTGTATGCTGTGGGAATGACTCAGGCGTCTGTGGAGGAAGGCAAATTGCTTCCAAATGCAGTTGCTTGATAAGGTTCATGTAAAGGATGCACTTGAAATTTGAGAGCAAATTTTCATTCTATATACTTGTGTTTAAAAAACCAAAACAGACACAAACCCAAGAAACCCTCTCTCCACACTGTGCTTATTGCCTTATACCAGCAGATAGCGTTTGCTCTGATGAACCAACCATTGAGTGCCTTTTCTTTCTGTTTAGTATGAAATGCTTCATGTCACACCCCCAATGGGGCCACCTGCTGTGCTCATCAACAGTCCTGTCTCAGATGAAAACGGCTGGGTGGATGTAGATAAGGAAACTCTCCAACATAAAAAGTATCCTAATGTCTTTGGTATTGGAGACTGCACCAACCTTCCAACATCAAAAACTGCTGCAGCTGTAGGTAAAGTTGCATATGTGTTTGTGTGTGCAAATGACAAGAGTGGAGTCACAGTAAGCTTTTTGTTGAGTTTGCTACTCCTGGGGTCATGACTTCAATTTTGAGCTTTCAAAAAGACCAGAGTCTCCTGGGCCAACTAGCTAGATACAGACCGTGTTGATGCTACTAACCCAAGAGTTCTGTTGTTCCAGATGCCTCACAGATTAACTAATTCTAGTTTTTGTGTTCACAGAATGTCATAAAATGAATGTACTATTCTTGTATTACATCATCATTTAGTAATGAACCTTTCTGTTTTATCTTAGCTCCTCATGCATGTGTCACCTGCTGAGTCACTATCAGAAAATCACATGTTCTGCCCTTGTAGCCGCAGGTTCCACAATTAAAACACTTCAAGTATATGGTCTCACAACTGATAAAAGGCAAATAAAAGAGTAGGAAAAAACCCAGGGTACACAGTGTGTTATTAATGTAACATAAGAGCAGGGTAGTCAGTTAACTTCAGTAAATGGGTCTACATTTACAGCAGTAAAAATGAAACAGAACTTCAGTGTGCCAGAATCTCAGTGTTTGATAAGACTGAGCAAGTATAATTTATCATAAGAGAATGGGCATAGGCTAAAAATACCAGCTCAATTTTCATTAAGCTTTAACATGTTCGAAACAGTGAGGCCAAAGCATTAGTCCGTTTTTTTTTTTAATCTGGGACAGTAAACTTACATATCAGTTCACTTGCAGCTGAATTGTTCAACATTGTGCCTGGCTACTACTGTTTGCTTTAGTAATGACAATAATTGTTGGCTTAAAAAAAATCTTAGTACATTTCTTTTCCTTTCTTATTTAGCTGCACAGTCTGGAGTCCTTGATAAAACTGTTTCTCTGGTCATGAAGAACGAGTTGCCAGTTAAAAAGGTACTTACAGTTCTTGTCTCAGGGAGAAATTCTCTTGAATGTTTTCTCCCTTCTTATGCAGGAAGTCTTGCAAGCAGCTGAGCATGTGACCCAGAAGGCAGGAAAGGCTTTGCCTCTGTAGTTGTGGTGCTAAATAGTTCCTTGCTGCATGTCAGAGTAGTGATGGAATTGCACAGTTCATGATGCTGCCATTATAGTATTATCTCTTTGATTCCCTGACTTCTGAGTTGAGAGAAGGTTAAAGGCTAATTAGTCTGGGTTTTTCATCAGTGCAAGTGACTTATTTAGTTAAGATAATCCCTGCGCCAGAAAAACTCTTGAAAAACTTGCTTTTCCTATGTAAGACATGATCTTTTAAGGAGTGACTGAAGGTTTTGTATTACAGCTTTTAAGTGTATAAATATGTTCAAATTTGTCCTTGAGCCTTTACTTTTATTTTACACACAGCTTCCTTGGGCCACTAATGTGAATACCCTGCAATTCTCTGGAAATTCTCACTAAAGATCCTATTTGCCCATTAAACACCAGCTCTCATCCTGATCTGCTGGTCACCTATTCCACTATTTACAATAACCAACAATGACATTATGCCCTATTGTTCTAGGTTAGGACTGATTTAAGCAATGTTGTTAAGGGGATCTACATTTGAAATAGAGTGGCTCAGTATGATGGTTATTTAACCAGAACTGGCTTAGCAGCCTTCCAGCTTCACTGATATTTACACTGTAAATGGAGAAACTCCTAGGAAGTTATTTGGAAATGTGAATGTTAACCATGGCTTGTAAAACTCCAGCCTTTAGGCTTTGGTCAGAATTATGACAAGTGGGTATTTTTCATTGCAGTATGATGGATACACTTCCTGCCCACTGGTAACAGGCTACAACAAGGTGATTCTGGCAGAGTTTGACTACAATGCTCAGCCTTTGGAGACCTTTCCCATTGACCAGAGTAAGGAGAGAGCAACCATGTACCACATGAAAGCTGACATGATGCCTCTGCTCTACTGGAATGCACTACTTAAGTAAGTATTGAAGAAAAAAAATCTGGTCTAGACACCTGATCTGGTTTAGTTCCTTGCTAGAATGGAAGTACATCATCAGTTGAGATCATAATCCCCTGAGACTCATCTCTTCACAGTATGGTATCTTGTAAGAAACAAACACTTTCCCCAAGCCCTACTTCAATAGTATGTGAAAGATCTTTCTCTGTTTCCAGGGGATACTGGGGAGGACCAGCTCCTGTGAGGAAGCTAATGCATCTGGGCTTGAAGTAACTGCTGGTTCTGTGTTGCTTAAAACCTTCCAAAGAAATGGACTGGTCTCACACTGGATCAATATGTCTCTTCCCTCTTCGAATATTTGGCAGACATTTAATTTTTTTTTTAAAATCAAGCTTCTGTCACTAATTCACTTTTCCTCCTACTATGGATTAAGCCTTCATAATGCTCTTTCCTTACTCTTTTATGTAAACTGAGGCCTTAATCTACTTCTGTATTTACACAGGAGTCTGAACTTGCCTTACCCTACAGATTACTACAGAACTGCAAGAGCAATCAATACTTTTAAAGCTGCTGTGTATGTAAAATTTCCTTCCTGACCCTAAAATGAATTGTCTGCACCCAAGATCAATGCATGCACTGAGTTTAACAGTGATTCAGTGCTAGTAAAATGGACTGAAAGTCTGTTGTTCTCTCATTTTTGAAGAACATCAACCCTAATTTCTAAGCATACCTGCTGCCTAATTATTATAGGAATGCATGCTGAGTTTTGAAAGCAAAGAAGTCAAAGCAGTATCTGTGTATAGACACTCTCCTAGCATAACTGTGTCACTTCACATCAGTTCCACTATAATGTTTTAACCTGTGACCCTAAGAACATTATGAAAAGAACACATACTAGACTGAAGCATAATTTAGGATCACAGACAAGGGGGAAGTGCTTTTTAATAATGACCATATAGAACTCAGTTTTCAAGGGAAAGGTTGAACAAAGTTGAATTTGGGAGTTGAGTCTTCACAGAAGCTGGAACTTTAGAGGCAGTCAGGTAGACAGCGTGGAGCAAACAGGAATCATCTTCACTTACAGGAATCAGCAGCAGCAGCAGCTTATTTCTAAACAGAAAGGTAGATGTGAATGTATTTCAAGTTACAGCTTCATGCTTTTTCAACACAGGCTTTAAAAGGTTTGCCTTTGAATTGCAGTTATAAGCATGAATGCATACCTGGGTGTTAAGTAATTCTTCAATCTTATTCTGGATCTGCCCGTACACTTCATTAAACAGCTCCTCCTTTGATTTTGTCCCATTCAAATGCACTTAAAGAAAGTAAAATAAGACAGCTCTACTAGAATGTCTCTGTTAGCTTGCCAGAGCCTAATTTAAAAAGCATGCACCTAGCCACCCAGTTGGTATCAGAGAAATACACTCCCTCCACCTGCTGCATTCACCTTGTTTCATACATCTAACCAGTACATATTGTACAGGTTTGAAAAGCAATCTCATGAAGTGCTTTTGTTATTTAAGACTTACCCACATCAACTCCAAGTTCTTCCATTATCTTCCTGTGCTTTACGTACATAGGCCAAACGTGGCCATCAAATAATCCAGGTGGATCTGGTACAGTGTAATTCCTTGAACTGTAAATTGAGACAGTTAGTCACAAGTAGTCTAACAACAGTTCAGGAAAATGACAGATCCCTCACTGGGTTCCTCTACACATTAGCCTGAACCCACTGACTCCAGTTTGGTTTCTGAACTTATCAAAAGTTAGTAGTTAGTAAGAGCTGCAAGCATCAAGTTATGCAAGTAAGTTGAAATTTGATGTGCAGGTCCAAAATGTTAAAAATGCAAAAAGAGTTCCCAAGACAGACTGGTCTAAATATTGATGAATAAACTCTTAAAAGCTTTAGGAGAACTTTGGGTAAAATAGCTGTCTCCTTCTTCCTCTTGAAACGTAACTTCAAGTTTAATACTTTTCATTTGCAGTAAAGGCAGTGTATGTGTGCAACAATACAGCCAAATGTAAAACCTCAGATAGTTTGAGATGTGGGAACTGTGTAATTGGAAAACCAGCATGGGAGAAAGCCTAGTGAAAGGTGTGTGCTGAAACTGAGCATTACATACACGGCACAATAGCTTGGTAGGAAGTTTTAGGTCAGTTTGGTGAAGGAAGCTACAGTTTTCTAACTCAGCAGCTACAATTGCCTTTATCCCTTCTCATCTAAAAGCTTCAGAGAAACAAAGTCTTGAATGGAGTAAGATGTTACTGGGCTGGCAAGAAAGACAAACTTACCTTCTTCTCCTTTTACATTCTTCATATGGAATGGAAAGGAAGTACCGATGGTGGAACACGTCAATCAGTGGTCTAAAAGAGACAGGTGCTTGGTTACACCTCAACTAATTAGTAGCAAAACCCAGGAAAGTAAAACTACATCCATTTCCTGTACTTGAGGCTTTTAGACTTGTGACACCTGAACTTGGCAGTAGTCAATGCCAGCTGNGCTGCAGTTGGGCAGGGCCCGCATCAGCCGGCGGGTCAGGGTGGTCTTGCCGCCGTTGGTGACCCTGCGGCGAGAGCGCGGCCGTCGGGAAGCGCCACGTGGGGCCGCGTCCGCCCCCCACCCCCACTGCGGCACCGGGAGGGGCCGGGATGAGGCACTCGTGCCCGTCCCGCACCCCGAGCCGCTCTCCCCGCCCGCTCCCGGCTCTCCCCCGCCGATGCCGATGATGCTGTTCATGGACG
>VZTZ01026726.1:20005-35028 GCA_013400955.1 Drymodes brunneopygia
GGGCGAGAAGGCACCGGCGGTTTGCGCCCCCTGCCGCTGTCCCGGCGCAGCGCGGCCGCCCCCGAGCATCGCCGCGCTCAAGGTCACGGTGTGTCCCCGGCCGGACGGGACGGAGCCTCGGGGGGCCCGAGGGACACTGACCAAAACCCGGCACGGAGCGATTCTCCTCTGCAGCCCTCTCCGAATGACGGCATTTCCCTGCTTTTCCTGCCTTCCTCATATGCTTTTCCTTGGCCGTCGTGTTTGCTCCTCGGCTGTGCCTGAGGAACTTTTCCTTTCCTTGTTAAGGCTTATTCTTTCTGTAAAGAAAGGAAATTTATGATCATAGTTTTTTAAAAAAGAACATTAAATTTCATAATTTACAAGCCAGTTAATCCGTTCAACATGTTCACATTATCAGTGGTGGATGTGTTGCCAACCATTTACTTGCTTTTCACGATTTATACTGTTTTTTTTTCAGTTAAAACCGTAAGCAAATTTTAGTTGTTTTCTTTCGCAGTTGCTTTTAACTTCCAAACAAAACACATAATTTGCTCTCTTGGCTTTTCTTCTTTTTTGAGGGGGCACAGAAACTTAGTTGAAAATAAATTTTTATTTTCATTTTGAGGTTAAGGTCATTTAGCTCATTCTCACTTAGAAGAGCTGCCATTGTGGTTTAGGGGGGTTTTATGTGTGTGTGTGGGGGGGGTGTGTTTGTTTGGCTTGGTTTTGAAGAGTTATTTTTTTAAATATATGTGTCTACTTAGCTTTGCAAAGAAGGATATCCTCATAGAGAACACCCCAATTTCTTAGGTTAAAAATTCTACACACCTAGATTATTGAAGGGCTCAGGTAAAACTCTGTTCTCAGCTTTCTGTTAAGCTCCAGAATGGTAGACCAATATATACATCTATGACACATAATAGCATATTATATAGTTTGAGGAATGCATCCCAAACTCAGACTGTAATCTGTACAGGTAAAATCAGGATGCTACTTGCAAGCAGCTACACTCACTTTACAGCAGCATTGTAGCTGTTGGGCTACCAGATTCTTCCAAAGTCCTAATAATTGTTTTGTACTCTTCACCTTTTACCAAGCAAGATGCGCTCCTCAAGTTCCGTGCTCAAAATTAATACTTGAAATGCAAATTTTGCTGTCTTTTGCCACACCTTGTCATTCAAATATGTAAGCGCACAACTGTTTGAGGGTTTTAACACGATGTTGATGGCAAATGAGCAAAGGAAGGATAAGGAACAAATTAGAAGCATGGTGATTTTTAGAAAGGCATTTAGGCTGAAATACACTGCTTCTTGCATGAACTCAGTGTTGGCAGAGCTGGAATGAAAATGACAACAAGTCAGACCAGCAGTAAACCCAGTTTAATGCTGAATTGGGGCAGGGGACAGCAGCCTGTGACAATTTACACTGACTGTACCCTCATTGTATGGTCCTGCACTAACAGCTCGAGTAAAGGATTTTGCATGATCTGACCTTGAGTCTAAAGGCCAGTTGGGAAGAATAAATACGTTTAGCAATGTTATTTATCAACATTACCATGTGTCTCTCTTCTCTATGCAAAGATTCAGGTTTTAGGTTGTTTTGGTTTGATCCAGGCAAATATTTTCCGCTGATATTTTGTAAGTAAAATACAAGAAGATTTTGAATACTTCTTAATACACTTTTTAATTGTTTCACTCAGGGAAGTTTATCTCGGCATTCCCAGAGCTCTGGGGCACTTTAAGGCCCGGGCTCCAGCAGGGCTGTGCATCCTGCCAGCGCATCCAGCATCCGTGTCTGCGCGTGCTAGCCATTCCCAGGCCCTTTGTGTCCTCGCCCCGATGATACCGCTGCCATGGTGAAAAACAGAGAGAAAGAACAACAGGATATTGTCCCGTTCTGCTCTGCGTGCCAACTGTGACAAAATGTTGTTTTCTACTCGGTTCGCAGATTCTTGCTGGCTTTTCCTTGTCCTGGGTGAGCCTCAAAACGTTAAGATGTTTTTAAAATTCTTCCACTTAGTGTGGAAACCTTGAGTCCCTGGGAGCAAGGTGGTGTCCCGTGCCCTGGCACAAACATCCCCGTCCTGGGGGATGATTCTCTGAGTCACGCAGAGGAAAAGAAGCGTTCTGATGTAAAAGACAACAGGAAGGCGTTCAGCACGCTGAGTGCCAGCAGGACACCTGCAGAGCTGCCGCAGGGGTGGAAGTGAGCCACAGGCTGCATGCAGAGTGCCGAGAAAACTGCACGGCTGCACAAATCTGACGCCAAAGCAGGGCTCTATTTTTGGTCTCCGCTCTGCATTTCTGCCACCTGTAGGGACGCGTGAAGTGCACAAGAGACTTGTGCAGCACCGCCCGGAGCGGAGGCACCGCCGCAGGGCATGGGAGCGCAGCGGAGCGTTCCTGCTTAGCCAACAGGACTAATTATAACCCAGGAATATGAACTGTAAATGTGCTGAAGCTGCCAAGACGGGAGCTGGGCGTGTGCCAGCGCTCGAATGAGGACACACCATCCCGTCAGGACTCTCCGGGAGCAGCAGGCAGCAGCGAGGTACGCACGGAGCCCCACGGAGGGACATGGGCACACCGGGGGTACGGCAGGAGCACGGTAGGCGCTCAGCTGCTGCTTTGGGATGGGCATGGTGTCGATTCAGTCAGCCTACTTTCAAAATAGGTGATTTCTCTGCGGTGACACACTTAAGAAAATCTTAGCTTTGATGTGGTCTCATTAACATGCAACGAACCCAAAAAATCTGCAACTAATGCGGAGTGCAGGCAAAAGCTTTAACTTTGCATGTTTTTATGGTTATGGGGACCACTGTCCCTTCTGGTGGTGATAAAGACCCTTGTGAGAGCATGAGGTGAAAAATTATAATTGAGGCAGAGTATGAGCTGTATTAAAACCACCTAGGACAAACTGGAATAATCTAAGACACATTCTGCAGAAATGTATTTTATAGACTACTGAAAACAAAGGGGCAGACATAACAACTGCTTTGAAAGATAAATGACAGAAATTTAAGAAACCTGCTTGAAGTGAAACGTGATGAAATGTTAGAAAACCACAAAGGTGAAAGAAATAGATGTGCTCATTATATAATTGTGGGACTACATAAGAAATGCCTATGGCGGAGGAAGCTTAGGCTGGTTGGTTGTGAAAGCTTTAGAGGGGGTTCAGAAAGATTGAAATGATGAAACTATACCTTCTGTTAAGCTGATAGTTTAAAAAAAATAACAAATCTTTCTTTAAATGAATATGTTGTAATATTGTTTTAATAATCTGGGGTATGAAATAGTTGATATCAAAGGCTACTCTATAACGCAAGGTTTGATTTGAAGGAAGATACATTTTAAAAAAAAAGTCAGTAACTACTAAAAGTTCTGCTGTATCCTGGCTTCAGGGAACTTAGAGACAGAGAGTTTCCTGGCTGTGTCTCCAGTTCAGGATTGCTATGTTAATATTTCTATACATTCTGGGAAGCTGGAGGTTCTGATGAATGGTTGCTCTTGCTAGTATGCAAGGCTGTTCTTTTCTCTTTTAAGGGCTATTTGGAGTTGTAGAAGGCTCTTTGCTTTGAGCTTTTCCATATCTAAGAAGAATAACTGTATCATATGTAAGGCCAAAACTTTCTTTTTCCTCAGTCCGTAAATGTTAACAGGTCAAGGCTCTTTTCTTACAAAACAGTAAATAATTCATAAGTATCATAAGCTCTGCTTACAATCAGATCACAGACTGTTAAACAAGACTTGACTTAATTCTAGCATTGTTTTTGTTACATTTCTATAAAGAACTTCCAGTACTCTCTGTGAGTAAATATGTAGAGTTCTTAGCCCTGATTTCTGACATGAGCATAATAATTTTAAATTGATGCTTCTCTCTTCTACAGGTATGTTTAAGAATGTAACAGTCTTTGTTTAGTCTTATGAACTGTCTATTGCTCAATAACTGTTACAAAACTTTGATATATTTTAATATAAATTTAAATAATAATCTCTTTGCAGGTATACTTACCAGATGCATTCTGTGATCTCTACCAGTGAACTTACACAAGAAATTCCTTTCTAAACTCACTCTAGGAACTGCATCTTGGTCCTTGTACTGCTTGAACTCCCAGAGAAAGAATTACCCTTAACAAGACCTTATTACCTACTGAGAAATATAATGACTGAATTCCTGGTTTGTTTTAATTGGTGCAATGGTGAACAGCCCCCACCGGTAGGTAGATGCACAACTGCCACCCTTTATTGGATTTGAAATTTTGTCTTTCAGTTACGTGGAAAATGCTTTCATTATGCTGTTGTTTTGATTAGTTTGGGCAAAGTAATGCAAAAGCTAAAACCAGCCCTGTTAAACTATGTTTGAACTGTGTGTTCTTTGCCAGAAACTTAGACCATATGACTGTTTGCAGTTCTCAGGCCCTGGCTTTCCAACAGTAAAGAAAGCTTTTGCTAGAATTCCATTAGCAGTAATAAAAGTGACTTTCCTCGTGTCTTAACTGTGAGCAGTCTGAAACTTCATCCCGCTTGCCATCAGGGTGTCATCAGGGGTCAGTCCTGGCTATCTATTTTTATCTTGGCTGCTTGTTTCTGGCTGAAAGCTGCTGATGTTTTCTGAACAGAGAACTAAGGTATGTTTTTTTCTTGTAGAAGAGGCGCCGGAGACTGGACCGGAATATGATAGGAGAGCCAATGAACTTTGTACACACCGCACACGTTGGGGCCGGAGAGATGAGCACTGACTATTCCTCTGTAAGTGTGCATCTCTGGGAAAAGCACAGATCTACCCTCAGTAACCTGTACAGCAGGTAGCTAATCAAATACTAGGTAATTGCAAGAGAGAGAAAAGTCTGACTTTTTTTTTTTTAAATCAATAGAGTAACATCAGAACAGAACTTTCTTTTGGTTTGTAAACATGCGATACAGTGAGAGACACACTGGGCAGGAAGTGCTCATTTCATCAGTATCTTTACACATGATAAGAACCTTTTGGATACAGATTCTGTGGATGCACTTAACACTAGAACCAAATCACCTTGAAGTCAAAGAAGTGCCAGGGTGAGGGATGTAAGAATAAGTGGATTTTGTATAGCAAAATGCGTCTCAAACACTGACTTAAAATAGTATTTAACAGCCCTGGATTTAGTTGTTGTTTCTCCCTACTACAGTTGGGAGTCAGCACTGCAAACATATGGCCCACCTGCCCTTTCAAATTGATGCCCTTAATAATTGCTCTGGCAAGCAGAATTTAGAAGATGCATGTTCTAATAAGCTTTTTTTTCCTAGGCTGTATCAATTCAGGACCACATGAAGTCTAAAGGTGGCTACACAAATGGCACTTCTGCAACTGTTGAAGTATAGGGAACTGAGAGAAGGCTGAAATCTGCTCTGTCTTATGAGGACTCCCTGGACTGAGCTTTCATATTCTCTAAAACCTTGTTATCATGGAGTAGGGAGAGTGCCTGAATTAAAAATAGGTCAGTACTTTGGTGTTCTTTGCACAATATCATCTGAAGGAGTTATTGTAAATAATCTTTAAAATGGTCTGTCATGGTAGTGTTGTAGTAGCAACTGTAATTTGTCACTGTGGATGACTTCCCAGCTCTATCCCAAAAACCTCTCAAAGGTGTCATGCAAGATGAGTTTGGAAGCCAGTATGAATTGTCTGGGATTTTGGCATCTGTCTTTTCTCCTCTCAGGAAATGCAGAGGAGATTTAATTGGAAGGTATCGCATGTTTTCACTTCTTACCTGGGCTAAACTGAGTTGATAAGTACGATCTTGTAGCTGTCAGATAACTTTGGACCTGTTTTTTAGATGCTTTGCAACCTAATGCATAAATCTTTGGTATGTTTTTAGTGCCTTTTGATGGTGAATGAACTCTAATGTAGGATAGTTAGCTGAGTCTGCAAAACACGGTGAAACTTCTGCCTTGCCGAGATAACACTTTTGTATCTAAAAATGGAGCTTTTGCCAACATTCTGACTCTCAAA
Organism: Drymodes brunneopygia; assembly: GCA_013400955.1. Taxonomy (NCBI): domain Eukaryota; kingdom Metazoa; phylum Chordata; class Aves; order Passeriformes; family Petroicidae; genus Drymodes; species Drymodes brunneopygia. The sequence continues at coordinate 25,976 of VZTZ01026726.1, forward strand.
TGAGACTTAGAACAAGAGATGTCTCTCAGTGATTGGGCTGCCTCCCATCCATGCACACACACTGCTGTGACTGGCAGCTATTACTGAAACACAGTTAATTGTACCTACCAGTTAACTGCCAGTGGTGCTACAATACACTCACAACTGTGCTAGTTTTGCATGACTACCACTGAATTTTAAACTAAACATATTTAAGATCTCTCTCTTTGTTACCTCTCTGTAACAGTAACCACACAGGACCTCAAGGGATATCTTGCTTGTCTTTCTCATTCCTTAATTTCAAGACTGTCTGTTTTATATGAAATGAGTTTTTTCTTGCATTGTGTAAGTGATACACCCATGTGAAGGACATACATTTAAAGAATATTGTGAAAAGTTGCAGGAGAATATTAAATGGAAACAGCATCTTGCAGAGTTCCAGCACATCATAAATATTTAAATAAATATCCATAAATATTTAGACATACTCAAACTACAGTTTATTACTTAGTTCTTACTCATCTTTCTATTCAGTGGTATGACAAAACTGCTGAAGCAGAACTAAGTTTTACTTACCCAATCACTGACAATTGTTCCCCAGCGCAAAATTCTCTATGACTGCTGGTGTAGAAACTTAGGAAATCTGCTTGCTCTCATGGGATTAACTAAATACACGTGTTTAAATTACTGCCATATCAGCACAAGTTATGCTGGAAGTCAGCAAACTCTTCCCTTGCTCTAGGCAGAAGATCAGTAATGAACCTTTTTCCATTAAAAAATAATTTATAGCTGGCAAACAGTTTAACTTGTATGATTCTGTTGGTAGCTTGTGATACTTCTTAAATCTAGGCTGCTACCTTTGCTGAATTGTTAGGCTGGCTTTTCTGAGTATACTAGGACTTAAAACATGAAAGGTAGCTCTGTATTTCTGTACATGTTCAAAAAAACAGCTTTTCCCCTCCCCCATAGTTTATCTTTCAGGGCCAAAGAGGAAGAGGGAGTATTACTTTCTGTAACAGTCAACAGCTGATCATAACATTCTGTAACCACATAAGAGAAATCTAATATCCATGTCTTGCTAGATCCTTACTCTTGAATTAGAATGCATGCCAAATTTTATTATATTTTAATATATTTTAAAATTAGCATAATTAACTGTACATTGAGCTTTTGAAAGTCTTTTATATTTCTGTCTTCTGACTTCAGATATACTCTAACAGCCTAGTTAAGACATAGAGTTTAAAGAAGCTAAATCCTGTATACTGTTGAGGAAGTGTAAAGCTGTTTGAAAGAAGAGATTCTAATTCATCTGCTATTGTACTGAGTTAATGCATTCAGTCATCTATACCTGCCCAGAAAAAATAGAGCTAGGGCAGCTGTTATGAAGAAAATGGGCTGTGTTTTGTTAACACCGTAAGAAAACACATTAAACAGAAGTTAGGGTTTCTTGAAGACCCATTCAGTAGATTTAAAATTAGTGGTGTAAATAGAAATAAAGGAGTTGGTGAATATTTCAATTCTTCTCTCTAAAAATAAATGAACAGAAAATTTGTTATTAAACACTTATTTAGAGAAAAATCCTAGTTTTGATCATGCAAACCAACTAGCACTATCTGGTGCGAAACTAACCTATTTTCATCAGACTATATAGTATTACATAGGATCATAATAAAGTGCAACATCATTAAAAAGAAATGTTTTGCTATTACATTAAAAATGTCATTACTTCTAAAAATCTAACAAACATAAACACATGTCTGAGGGCTTAGGTATTTTTTGTTCTATATTTAGAAACCTTATGTACCTGTAATCTGTCATGTAACTCAGTATGAGCCTATCTTAGTTATAATAAATATGTTGAACTGGGCACTTGCACTCTTTTCATATTGTGTAAAATCTTGCTATGTTCTCTGCACTGAAAACCTGTTGGTTACGTGGATGGATCAGCATGGCTTGAACTTTTATTGCACAGAATGAAATTTCTCCACTAGAGAGCACAGTTTTACATCAAGTCTTCTCTGCTCTATGCAAGCTCTTACTCCATTGCAGGATTTCGTGGTTTGGTGGCTTTTGAGCTTGACTGAAATAAAATACAGAAATAATACCAATTGATCAAACTTTTTAATTTACATTGTAGGCTCTGAAGATCTTACATCACAACAATCAAGAAACATTATGGCTCTTACTTGATGCCATGTTATGGTTTCTTTCTTTAGTCAGAAGTAAAATAACTTGCAAGCAGAGCAGGATCAACTGTTTTTTATGTAGTCTGGCAGAGTCTCAACACTGTTTTCTTCCTTGGGAAAAAAAAATCTGTGATGAGGAGGTATTTTCAGTTCTGGTTATCTTATCCCTTGATGCTTCTGCTAGGCTCTACTGACTGTCCCATAATACTGCATAAATCTGTGGTCAGCATATAGAAAAGATATTTGTCTTTTTCACAATCTAATATGCCTTCTTACCTCCTGCAGAGCAGCTTTATACCAATTATAGGGTGTCAATGCTATGCTCCAGTTTAGCCTGTAAAACGATAACTTGCAACCCACACACATGAAACTATTCCTTTGTATGCTCTTGCCATATTGGACTACCAGGTGCTGTTGTAGCTTCCACTCTGTATAGATAAAAAATGTTAAGAGATTGATAAATATCCTTAATCTTACTATGCCAGCCAGAATAAGCACAATTCAACAGTGTTAAATTCCATGTTCGTGAAATTCATTATGGTAACACTGGAAAAAGAAACTCCAGTCTGTCAGTGAAAGACGATTAAATGGCTGCTCCTGACCATGTTTGGATTTACTTTGCTGTCAGCACTGTGACACTGCCCTGAAAACCCAACAGCTGAAGATAAGAACCATCTTGTCTGCCTTTCATAATCGCTGCAGAACTACAGGAAGAAAACAGTCCTGTTTTACAGTGGTGTTAAGATATTCCCTGGTGAGTGGGTTCCTGTAAGGCTTCCAGATATTTTGTGGTTAATGCTTGAAATTCAAAATTTTAGCTGCTTACCTATGAAGTCCTGAGTGCCTAAAGTGATGCTTTAAGTGGTTTGTGCCTGGACTTCTGCAGATAAACTGTCCTTCCTTCATACACAGTGATTTGTCTGACACAGAAGGCCCAAGGTACTTACATCAGTAGTTTTCCTGCTGTGGTTACAGTGTACTTGTAAAAGGTTTCTCATCCTGTACAGAATAGGTACTCTCTAAGAACTGCCCTGTTGGACAGTTGTTTCCTCAACAGAGCCTTGAGCTGTGGAGTTACTTAAACTTTTCATCACACATAGCTCTGAGCCTGCTATGTGAAAGCATAAAGTCCCCTTTTTATTGCTTAACTTTTTCTACTGCAGGGAAGGTGTTGAAGAGCTAACAGGCTGATCAGGAGCCTCAGAAAAAATGAAGTATGGAAGTGAGGGAGATTTAGCCACAGAGAGGCAATGTGGTGTACATTTATGAGGAAGGAGCAGGGAGCAGAGCATGCTCATGTTGACATTTCTTATCTGCAATGCACAAGACCAAGCTTTGGTATCAGCTGGAAAATGCCCATAATACGTGCATAATTAGTATATGGAGGAAATTAGGCACTTAAATGCATGACTAAGCTGGGACTTTGAGACACAGATTGCCAATACAACTTTAATGAATGGTAGTATCCTCTTCCTGCAGTGGCTTACAAAGCTGTTTTCAGAAAGTACAGAGCCACCCAGAAAGGTTGCTCTGGTTTCAGCAGTTGCAGACTGATGTCCCATATTTGTTTGGGAGATATGAGGGCTTTTTCCCTTTTTTCTGCTACACATGAGGTTGCAGATATTCTAAATGCTGAGGCTTGCTGCATCGAAGGGAACACAAACCAAATAAAACCTAGCATTAATACGAAACAGCAGAAGGAAAAGGGTATCTGCCTTTGGGCCATGGCACTGCCAAAACTTCAGGGAAACTAACTAGACCCAGCTGATTCACATTCCAGGTATTGGGAGGATATGGGAGTGAAAGATCATGAAGACTTTCTTGTGCCTGGGGAATTTGGGTGATAGTTTGTTGGACTCTCTGTAGACTGAGATGCCAGAAGGTCACCATGGCTATACCAGATTTCCAGTAATACTTTTTCTTTCACTCTTATGTAGAGAATGGAAAGACAAAACAAAATAGTGAAAGCACTTTGGGTAGACAGGGATGTTACCAGTATATGCTCTTGTGCCAAAAAAGCTCCTTACGTGAGGTACTTGGTACGGAACTACAGCTCCTCCCTTCACCTGGGAACTTAGAGATGAGCAAGCTCATGACTAAAACCTGTGCCCTTTCAAGGAGAGGGGGGTGTACAGGACACCCATGGCATGGTCTGCTTTGGCCTCTCCACTGCCTAATCCCAGTTTATCAAGCATTGCACTGTGGCCACTGAACACCTTGTGGTTGTCACTTGCTCCATACATCCTGTTTATGTGCATCCCCTTAGCATGACCAGTATCCTAAAGTGATACCCAAAACCTTCGTTCAAATGGAAGTTCTCTTAGCCTGGTTTTAATCTAAGAGAGTAGTAACAGCTGGACAAGAACAACAGTTTTGAGATGTCTGCTGAGACCTCTACAATACATTACTCATGAAATCAAGACCACAAAACTGTACTGAAACTACTTTACTCTGTGAACCTTTTGAATTTTTTATTGCTATTAAAACAATGTAAACGGGAAAAATATTCTAACAAATTCTAAGTTTCCTCCGATATTTGCATATGAATCCAAACTGAACAAAACCAAGGTTGTTATTACTAAGGGCCCATCCTAATTCAGGGGCAAAAAGAAAAGTTGAATTATGTCTTTTACTGTTTTAATATATACATTTTAATATATATGTATATATTTAGACCTTCATCTTAAATAATGTGTAAGGAAATAAGCCATTCTTTTAAACTGAAATTAGTATGATTGTCCCGGCTCACTGAAAAATTTAAAATGGACTTAAAATCTACGTTTAAATCACTGGGAGAGAACTTGATGTGCTTTTAAAGCTGACGTTGATCTGTACAAGTGGATGACTAATTAATTTCATATTTCTTCATCAAAGAGGTAGAAAAAGTGGTTACAGGATTATATTTTATATATAGTAGAGTATTTACATGCATCTGATCTTGCTGGTGCTTACGAAATATGTGTACATTTTACATAACTTGCCTGAGTTTAAAGGTGAATGAAGACTGTCTTAATAACCAGTAATTAGTGAGCTGTGTGTTATTAAGGATTCACAGATCTTACAAAACAATGGCACTCATTCTAGTCAGAAATCTGTTTTTAAAAAATTGATCTAATATATGCAAGTTTGAAAGCCTCAACTCAACATGAGCTGAATCTGCAGATTAATGGTGAAAGAAATACTCTTTTAAATGCAGTTACCCACATTTACCCTCGCAGTCTCTACCACCAGGGAATATTAAAACCTGACTCAGTGCCTTTGAGGGTGTGATACAAGCTCAACAATGTAATTCAAAAGTAAGGTTTACAGAGCTTCATTAATGCATGCTAATGGGGCCTTGCTGCATAATGCTGTATGAGTAAGGCTTTCACCAGTTTCTTTCAACTAGCTTAAACATTACCTTGAAAATGCATTTAAATTAGTTATTCTCTCTGCTGCATAATATTCAGTGAACTAGGGTATCTCTTCCTTGCAGAAATTAATATTTACTGGTATTCAGATAAGGCTGTTGGTACATGGGGAAAAGTTGCTAAAGGTGTTCTTGTAGTAATAAATAATTCTCAAATGCTGTCCTTTTTATGTTTTGGGTCACTCTCTTGTCTGGAGATAGAGGTACCATTGGGCTGTTGCACATGTCCCTATCACTGCCACGTGTGCCTGTCCCACAGAAACAGCAGATTTCAACAACAACATTTCCTGTACTCATTTAATCCAGAGGTTTCGCAGTGTTATTTTGCTGTTTTGTTCCAGACTCCAGCCAAAAAGCTGTGAAAATATGAAGCACTGAAAGAATTTATAGGATGGAGTAAAATATTTTTTGGTTAAGCTATTTCCTTTTCCTCGTCACCTGCTTTATTCTGTCCTGTTACACTACTGCCTACTAAATTTCTTAGAAATACATGCAGCATTTGGGTCAGTATTCTTTCTTAGTTCTTAGAAATTAATACATGTTAAAAATTCCTTCATCCCTTTGAAGCTTGTGTATTGATCAATGAACCCCAAATCCCCTCTATCCTGATTCTTGTGTGACATAACTCTTTGATAAGCGGAGTCCAGTAGCTTTTGCAATCTTAGTCCTCTAAAAATTACGCAATGTTTCTCTAAAACACCTAATGCTGATAGCCACCCTTCCACATCTGCCTACCTAGGAAAGAACTATCTTCTGTTTATGGCATTTTGTGCAAAATTAACAGAATTAGACAATATTTCAAAGTTAAGCTATTGGAAGAGTGAATCTAATTGCATAAGGAGATATAGGGAAAAGAATAGGAAAAGGCAGATTGATTGAGATAAGTTGACGGAAAAGCCAAGAGGCTGATCATTATGAAAAAAACATAAATTAGCACTTAATGCAATGTTAGAATTAGAACAGCCCTGGAATAGATGGTATTTTGGATTTCTTTCCTTGTGAGTGAAATCATTAGTGTTTACAAGTGTGTGTAAGTGGTGGAAGACAGCAGAGGAAAGGAAAGGATAATTTCATTATTCCCATGAGGAAGATTTCAATGTATGCATAGTATTATTCAAGCAGTTTATTTTCTGTGCTAATTGTTATTTAGATTCAGTTTCCACTTTCTAACTAATGTCCTCAACGTCTACATAGGCATCTCCATTCCTTAACACTTTAGGAATGCCTGAGTTGAGTTACAAATTTTATTCCATACTGATGTTTTGTTTGGGAAAGGGATTTTTCTGAGAGTGGTTGCTCTTCTCTCTGATGGGAAGAATTATGGTGGTATAGAAAGGATACAATTCTTGGTATAGATCTTTAGTATCTTACACTGGTTATGAGTAGGGTTATATTGTTCATTGCAAATAAGGAACTTGAGGTTTAAAATCAGAAAAAAAAGAGAGAAGGATCCTTTAGGCATCAAAGTCGTTCTGTAAGCCCTGAATGTCTTTATAGCCTAGATTTCTTCTGCCTGGCATTGGAAATCACATATATGAAATCACATATATGGAAATCACATATATTCAGTATTGGAATTTGAGAATAGATAATGGTTTTAGTTTTGGTTAGATATTAATGATAAAGATTAGGGACTACTGAAGTTGCCAATAAAGATTGCCTAAGGAGTTTTCACTGATATCCTAAATGTGGGGTTTTCAGTGCAGGTATTTCTAACTCACACATTCCCACTGGACTGCAGAACACTTGTTCAGTGCAAAAGATGTTTTCACAATATCTTTAAACAACCATCAAGGAAGGGGACATCAAACCAAGCATACACTTTTTGAGAGAGCAATTTCCTTTTATTTAGAGGAAATTGTATTCCTTTCTCCTTGGCCCATTTTTATTTCCAGCTGCAGACAGAATAAAAACTGCTGTGTTTTCCTGGGGAACACAAGGAGAAGGATTAGCATGTGGCAGGACAGGACATGCTGCCATGGAGCCTGATCCTGGGAGCAGCTATGCACTTGAAATTCAAATTAAACACTTCTTCCATGCCCGAAATACAGTGGGATGTACATACCCATAGCTCATTACAGATCACAGAACTGGCAGATTTATTGAAGTAAATCAGTATTCATTTGTCATCCAGATCTTGTTAGACTCAGAAGAAGAGATAGTAGTTGGCGTAAAGTGTCATGGTTGCTCTGACAACAGCACCAAAATAGAAACACACAGATGGACAACGTACTAGCATGTTTTTTAAAATGCCAGTTCTGCATAGAATATGAATTATTAGCTGTGTCATAGTGTGCCATTATCTGTTTAACTGTTTAAGCATATGAAATGGTTAGACACACTTCTGCAGCTCAGCAATTCTACAGAATGCTGTTCTGTTGCTAATACAATGATGAATTGCAGATCGTTACTGAGGGAAATAAAAAGCCTGTCTGTTACCATCAAAATATAGGTATTGATCAAAACACTACTTATGTAAAGGTATGTAAATGTTACTCAGATTTTTACAGCAACAGAACAGCTCCCTGAAATTTGCCATAAAGCAGTGGAGAATGTTCTCTGTAAATGTTCTACATGCCTTTGTCCTTAAATGCACAGAGAGGACAAACCCATGCGTGCAGGAATCTCCTTCCTCAGTAGTAATAAATAATAAACACTTCTTCTGTGAGCAACTCAAACTGAGTTACCCACTTAAGGAAAGAGGCTTTGATTTACTGATGCTGAAGTGGAGCTCAACTCTCATCCTCTTGCGTTTCCCTTTCCCTCAAGCCTCCGCCATCTCAGTCATTGCCATATTCCCTTCTCTCTACAACAATCTTTCTTATCTTCAGCCCTGCCTCTTCCCTGAGCACGCTGGCTCTTCGGCAGACCCCGAGAAGGGGCAGGGGTGACCGCAGAACCAGTGCTGGAAAACCTCCAGCCAAGAAAGAAATGTTGCACAACTTCCTTTACTGGTAAATCACGGAGCTGTTTCAGCCCATGTCCTTCCTGAAAATCCTTGCTTACATCTGACGCATCACAGCGCTTTTAATACTTTCGAAATCTGGAAGACATATCTGAAATGCGCTTGTTGGTTTGGTGTTTTTTAAAGAGCAAACAACGCAATTTCCGCAACTTTGTGTTATAGGTCACACTCTGCTGTTTCTTGTACTTGTTGCTCTCACGTCCGACATCCTGCTATCCTCACCGCACCTCTCTGCCATGGCTCTGCGAGAGCAGGACCGCGGCGAAGCGCTCGGATTGCTTTGTGTCGGGAGACGGGGGGCAAACGCGGCCGCATCCTTTTCCTTGTAAGGGCTCCGAGGAGCCTCAGTGAGCCCGTCAGTACCTAAAACATCGGGAGCTGCTGGGTGGATACCCCGACACGCTGACAGCCCGCGAGCCCCGCGCACCCAGCAAAAGAACACCCGGACACCGAGGCACGAAGACACCGGGGCGGGATCGCGCAGCCCCGCGCCCGCCCGGCTCCCTCAGCACCG
>VZTZ01026735.1:0-11780 GCA_013400955.1 Drymodes brunneopygia
TGTGTCTCAGACTAGATTCAAAAGTTAGTAATAACCAGAAACTTCGTAGTGCTAATGAGTATTATTTTTAATGATGTGTAATCTAGCCAACTAAAAATGTGTGTCTTCACTGAATTCTCATCTGCTAGTTTATTTACTATTGTTTTTCATAGAGTTTTTCTGTAAATTGAAAAGAGGCAATTTTTAGTTTTGTATTGTAGAATGTTTGTCTTTTAGTAATTGTCACTTTTTAACTTTTATTTTCTGATAATGGAGGAAAGGCACCGTTGACAGTAAAGAAAAAAATGTGGAAAAAACTACTTGTGATACTTTTGGTAGTATTTACTTAATGGCTTGTAAGTCATTAATGATTATGCATACTTACTGAATGGTAAGAAATAGTATCTTGTTTTGTTAGCATTGTGCTGCACTACTCTTTAGTTGCTCATAATTAAGGAAAGCCTGCGCAGAATAGGATGCTGCCAATTGCTTGTGATTTTTCTTCTGATTCTCACTTCCACAGGAGGCATTCAGAAATGGAAATAAATAATTATTTCAGCAACCTTCAGGTGTAAGATGTTGCTAGCTGTTGGTAGGTTTTTTGGGGTGGAGGAGGAAATGATAGGAGTCACGTAGATGAACTTGATATAAATTTTAGATATCCAGTTTGAACTTGCATAGAATTACTTTTTTCTGGATATGTGCTTTTCTTTTGCAGTTCCATGTATTGTTCATGAATGGTTAACAGTGTGTTTGCTTGATTTGCTGCTTGACAGTTAAACTGCTTTTGTTTAAACCTGGACATTTATAAATAGTGCCCAAAGTGATCATCTATGAAAAGTTAACCTGAACTGAATTTGTTAACATTACACTAGAGCATTCTCAGGCATTTAATTTTTCAAAGTTAGTATTCACTTCTGAATGAGGAAATTCTTCCTTATGGCCCCTAGGCCACAAAAGTTAGTCATGTTCCCTTACCAGGGTTCTTTACTCAGTCAGATTATGTTGTCTAGCTCTTCCACTCTGAAATGAGTTGTGTACAAGTTACATTGTCTCTTGGGTTTTGGTTGCTATCACGACTGTTCAGGTACCAGGAAAAAGAATGGAAGGAGAAGATAGAGCAAATGTTTAAAGACATGACCTAAGGTACCAACTCAGTAGGTACAAGAAAGCATCAGTGCGTAGGAGTTACGTGGGAATGGAGAGTACTGGCTTCTTTGTGTAAATTTTTCTTTTGATTCCTGTACTTGACTAATTTCAGTTGTTCAGATAATTCTAATTTAACTAGGTTTGATTCTGGTGGCGGGTGTGGTAGAGGAGGCTGGTGGAAAGCATAGCTCTCAAACTTGTACATACAGATTTTCTAAAGAAATATTTAAGCCATACTTAATATGAGGAAAATATCTCATTTTTCATAGTTCTGTTGGAAGTCACTGATTCACTTGCTGAAACTTGGAAGAAGTAGGAAACAAACCAGCTGGAGGCAGAGATCCAAATGCTTTGGCAAACTGAAAACTAAGTGAAGACAGAGGCACTATTATTTATAAATCATATTAAGTGTTAGTCTTAATTATAAATGAAACTCATCAATATTATTGTTAATTTTTAGTCAAATGATTGAGTAATTTGTAGAAAACTTGGTGATTCTATGAATTTGGACAATAACTCGCTTGAGTTTTGTAGCATTTTTTTTTCACAAACCAAAGAACCCTACTACTTCTAAATTCACCAGCTATTATTCTGATGCTGCAAATTAAATTGAAAACAAATGTATGCTTTTGGTTCCCTGGAAGTGTTGGGGTTTTTGATTTGTTTGTGTTCTCTTGTGCAGAAAAATGCCACATTGAGTTTCTCCCACATTGTTTGTTGTGATGGGACAAAGCAAATCTGGCTTGTGTGTGAAACCAATCTCTTATACTAGGGAGACTATCTTTAATAACAGATGAAAAATGGTTGTGGTAGTTGTGGCTTCCTGAGATCACAGAGACAGACTTGTTTGCGTGCATTCGGTTTTCTTTTAAAATTTAAATTTACCACCAACTGTAATTTACAGTTTCCTAGGGAAATTGCATTTAATATGTGGCTTAAAATGTGTTTTCTGTAAATGTCTGTGGTTTTAAGATATCTGTATTTTTGGTTAACTGGATATGTTCATTTTTCAATAGCAGTCTTTTGGAACCACAAAAATGAAAAGCTTTTAGCTTTGGGTTTTTTGGTCTTCCCTCTAGCCCCATGACTTGTATAATGCTATTCATATTTTACTATGCCCTTAAATAAAAAGGGCTCATTTGACCAGCGTACTTTATTTGGGAATTTAAATGTGGTTATTTGAAAAAAAAAAAAGATCCTCAATAATATAAATCCTAATCTGTTAAACAGTGGGATTTAGCTGTTTAAAAACTTTTTTTTTTTTAACTCTAACCCCATAGATCTTTTCTTGTAATACCATTACTACTGAACGGTAAAAAGGTAGTAAGTTTAAGGAAGGTAGCTCAGGAAATACCTTATTTCCACTTTCAGTTTAATGTTACTTCCAACAGAATCAGCTTTGAACAATGACAGTATGCATATAAAATTAGTTTCTCAAGTGTATTATTTACAGGGATGTATTGGAGTTATACTTTAATTCTATGAAATAATTTTTTAAATGAAAGTTTATTTTTCTAGTAAAATATATACACATATGTATATATATACACACATACGTAGATGTATATCTTTATATATATATATATATGGAATGAGGAGATAACTGGAAAAAACATACCTACCTTGGGAAAAAATATGCCCTTGCTTAACATTATTCTTTGGTACATATTGAAACATTCCTCTTAGCTCTTTGTAGAATTTCAACCACTACAATCAGTATTTATTTGTAACTGCAAAAGTCCTTTCTAGTGTTTTGTCTGCTACAAGTTGCTGTGATGAGCCCAAAAGGGAAACAAAGAGTTGGGGAGTTGAATAGGTTTCAACTCTTATTTGGTTTTATATTAAATACTTTCTGCCTATCTCTCTGCACAGAAGTTTATTCTTGGCTTTGGTAGATAGCTTTTACCTACTGTACTAATGCAAAGTTAGCCATCCAGTTAGATTATTCCAGTATACTGAACTGCAGAGGTCACTTAGTCTGGTCATCAGAGCCACTAGTCTGCTCAGTTTAGCACCTCCTGTATCCTGGCCCTGTGCCAATGCAGTGTCCTTGACCTGCCTTTCAGATCATGTATATATTTGTAAGGACAGCTCCTTGCTTATTTAAGCACTCTATAAGTAACACTGGAAAACCCGAAACATTAAATATTCTTTTAATTTCACTGTTCATCAGTTGGTTCCTATTGAAAAAGTAAAATTCTTTTGGTTCAAACCAGTCGTACTTTACCAGCAATAGCTTAACTTTTTCTTTGCAGATAATTCAATGCTTTCTAGTGTGTCAAATGTCCTTTATAGATGGCCAGACTGTGGGTGGAGTCTGTGTATTGCCAAATCTATATAAAAATGGCAAAGCCCTGGGTGAGATAAGACCAAGTTTTTAACTGTCTCGTAAGACCTGGTCATTTGCCACCCCTGAAGAGAAGCTAGTGGAAGACCAGTTCACTCGTGCAAAGTCCCCTGGATCTCTTTATTCAGTACAATGAAATATCGTACCTTACTGGTGGCTTTTTGTGAATTGTTCATTCAGAAGACTTTTTGAACTTCCTAGCAAACATTTGCTACAAGTTTGAATGGATTTGACTTGGAAATGTTGACACAGTTTGGTTATGGTCATTGCATTCCATTGTTGATTAATTGTACTTGGAGTCTCTTTATGAAAACAGACGATGTTTTTAGATTTTAAATATGTTTCTAAATTAAGAAGTGCATTTGCAGATACTAAAGATGCTAACACTTGGCTAAAACTTTGCTGTTTCAGTTCTGAGTTACATCACAGTTTTCATGATGGATGACTCAGTTTTAAGGCCAGGAAAATAGAAGTAATTTTGTCAGACCATTAGTTTACTACCTGCAGTGTGTATCCTCACTTCAGCTGTTTGCTTCAAACCATTTGTCAAGGATTATCAGAATTTACAAAGGGAAGTCCTGCTCTGACAGTGAGTGAAGGGAGGTGTTGGAGGGGAGTGTGGCCCTTGTATAAGAAACAGCAACCTTCTCCCTCCTCACCTCATGCCCTACTCCCAAAAGGCACGACATATTTTTTTTAATAGCTTTGATATTTTCAAACATTTAATGTGTGGCTTTTTTAAAATATAAGTTTTCAGAAAATTCTTACAAGGGAAAAATTGTGATTTGTGTTCTTTCGAAGTTCTTAAATGAATGGTTTATGCTGTAACATCTTTTACAAAGGGAACTTTTCCTCCCATAGGGGTAAGGAGTATTTAAAATGTATTTAGGTTAATTGCAAATTAAAAAAAAGAACAAAGTTTTAAATGGTCTAGTGGTCTGAATTAAAAAGAAAAAAGTTTCCAATATCAGTTTTTATTTGGTCATTCCTGTCCTAATTTTATTAGTCTTTCATAGAATCCTTTGAGAATACTGGGATAACCAAGACCTGTTTTCTAATTTGGAAAATTGTCAGACATTTCCCTTCTGCTCTTAGTAAGTTTTTTTGGGTTTGGTTGCTGTTTGTTAAGCCTACTTTCCTTAGGCAAATGAGGTTTATGAGGCTGTGGCATGCCCTTTCTGGTCCCTTCTGACCTGTTTGCTCATTTCAATCACCAGAAGGATTTTTTAAAGATATATGTATTTTTTTTAAGATCTCCTGTGTTTTGTGAAAATGGGCAGCTGTTTGCCAGTTGAGAAAAAAACCCTTGAAGTGTTTAAGTGAAGCAAAGGCTTCAATGTTGAGTTTTACCATCACTTTAGTAGTTCATAAGCATCTCAAATTCAAGTAAGATTTCTTAAGCCATATTCAGCTTCAGCATCCAGTGGTATTATTTTTGATTCTGATTAAATACCTCAATATATAGTCTCATTTTTATTAAAGAATAATTTTTTTTGAGATTAAATTTTATCTGGAGCATCAAGCAAGCTTAAATCAGCGAAGCAAAATTAGAATATTTGTTTTGATTGTAAATACCTTGTTTCTGAAAGATAGAAATAAAAATCACTGGAACATCTATCAAATTNGTTTCTCCTGGTTTATATCAGCCAAAATATGCTCTCCCTTTTAGCCCTTCTTTTTATACGGAATGCATTTCTATTAGAATTTCATATTTTTAGTTTTTCTGCATTTTAACCTCTAGAGGTTCTAAATAGATTCTTATCTATTTATAATATTGCATGTAACCTATATTTTAAAGCATCATTTTCTCTTACTTATGCCAGAATAGAGATACTTGTTTAAAGAAAATGTTTATGGAGAATGTCAGTGATGGAGGTATTTGTTAGGGGAAGATTTACCTATGCAGACATTGAAATAAAAATCATGTATTTCTTAAAAAAAAGGACACTTCCATTTCTCAGTGATTGTGTGTGCTTCCCTGCTACAGCTGCAGATATTTTGAATATGATCTTTCTTCCTTCACCACCCGACTTTTTTCTGCAGAGTTGTGCAGTGAAGTCATAATCCTGTGTTTCACATCCATCTGTTACCATAGAAATGATTGTAATAACCTAAATTTAGCATGATGTCTTTCCTGCAGGATCAAGCAGGAGGATTGAATGGATTGTATGTGAAAGAATCTCTGTGAAAATCAGAATATGTTAGCAAAATCTAAATGCTTTGATGAATTTATAGGACAAAAAATACCTCTCAAGTAAAACACATTGTGCTGCTTGTAGGTTATTTAAGTCATCATACATGAAATTTGCCACATACCAGGCAAATTTAATGTCAGTAATTCTTTTTTTTTTTGTGTCAGGAGCTAGTACAACACACAGCATTCACTGGAGGATACATATGTCAATCTGATGAAAAATTTTATTTTTTGAGACTGTTGTCAGAATATTTACTGTGGTCTGGATATATTAAAAAGCAAAGGATGGGGCTCAGACTTTACTGTGAAAGTGACAATTTATTTTCCTGTTTAAAAATGCAAACCAAACTTCTAAGAAGTTATTTGCTAGAAATTGAGTATATATAAATTTTTACTTCTTAGAAGAAACACAATTTTTCATTGTTTGTTGAAAGCAGTGAGTTCTTTACTGCATAACTTTAGTCCTGGCTTATCACATTTATGTTTTTTGGATAGATGCCTGTACACAGAATTCTACCAATGTTACATATGTTTCTCTCTCAAAGAAAAATAGAAAGAGAACATATTATAAGTGTCTAGGAAAGCTACATAACCAGAACTTTGAAATTATGAAATGTCAACACTACTGCTTTCATACAATCATCGTGAGAAATCCATTGGATGAATGAACATTTGCTGTTACAAACACAGGATTCCAGGATTTTCACATAAAGGATGATCTTTGGTCATCTGATGATCACCTAGTCAATATGTATTGTTTCATCACTAGTAAGCAAGTAGCTGCATGAATTGCTGACTTCATGTTACTTCATGTCATTTTTGTGCTTGAAAACAGGATTGCTCATCTCCTCTTGGTCCTCATGGAGTATTTGAGGTACAAACATAATTTGAATCACTCGGTAGGGTTGAAGCATTAATATTATCATTTAATAGATAGAGAAATTAGGCACAAAGGGATTCACATCAAAAGTATCTGTTAATTTTCAGTGTGATGTTTGTGTTATTTGCAAAATCATTTTTTAAAGAATTTTGTATTTAGTATCATGTAACGCAAAATATATTCAAACCACAGCCTTAATTTTAAATTTTAAATGATGAATGATAAACACTTATGTAAAAGAGATATTAAGATGTCAAATCAGACACTCAAAGGACAGGGTCTTCCCTTTCTTTCTTTCCCCAATTTCTGTCTCCAGACCCTTGAACGTGTTCTTTCACTGTTACTTTCCCTCTTGCCTGCTTGGTTTCAGTAGAAAGAATAAAAAAAATGTTTTTTTTTAAGAGAAACATTTTTACAGTTTAGTTTCTTGGGCCGTGCATAACTTTCAACTTCGTAACAAATCAGGCAACATGTCCTATCCGAAAGTGCTTTGCTGGTGAGCTTACTCTCGAGGAGTAGTGGGTCAGAAAATAGCATATAAAGCTAAAGAAATCTGGTTTGTTTAATTTGTTTTTGCATGAACTAAGAATACATGTTTTTGATTTTTAGATTATTTAGAAAATCTTTTCATGCTGTGATTCATATCCCTGCAAAATAGTGGCTTCCACAATATTTATATCCTGGAGACTGCTCCTTTTGGTGCTGATGGTGATGGTAGTAACTTTGAGAGCCCTGCTCTAACATTCTATATGCTCCTGGCTAACCATCTTCATTGATTTGAGTACCTGAAATCAAAGTTCTTGTTCTGTGGAAATGTTTTGGGGTTTTTTTGCTGCTACTATGTCATATGTCTGACAATATTTTTAAGTGGTAGAACATAAAAACCATCAGGGTCTTTTATGCCTTATTGATAGATAACTGGTTCTGCAGACAGAATATTGAAATTTTCTCGATAATTATATTATTTCACTGAAAAATAGGAGCTAGGCAAGACAAATACCCTAGCTGGTTTTTTTGGATTAGTGAGTGATACATTCTGGGAAAAACAGTAGTTGCTTTTGCCTTTATTATGTTGAAGCTTGTACTGGATATTCTACTAATAAAAGGTGTTCAAGTCAGTTGTAAGACCATTATGTTGTCTTTTGGTGCTTTAGGACTGTAGCTCTTGTCTGTTTGAACCAAAAGTGGAAAGGTTTGATAAAATAAATTTTCCTTAGAACTTGGGAGCTTTTCACTTCCTTATCAGAAACTCTCATTGGAGGAAATGTCATATAACTTTTATAGTTTGTTTTGGATTTCTTTACATTTTAATTTGTTTTTAATTTGTATGACTGTTCTTCATGGGCTAAGCAACAGGTCAATGTAAATAAGTAAGTGAAGGTGTAAAGCTATGGCAATTTGTATCACAATGCCCCTGATTAAATGTGTTAGACAGTCCTCTTATTTTTAAATTAGGTGATAATACAGTGTATTCACGAAGTATTGTATAGAACAAAGGAAGTATTGTATGGTTCATGAACTTATATGAATGAGTGTTGGAGTTGGAATAACAATTGAACAGACAATTTGTCTTGACTTTCATTTAAAGAATTACTGCAATAAAATATATTTATTTGGATACAATGTTTTTTGAAAAGCAATCCATTAAAGAAAGGTAAATATCTTCAATGTAAATTTTGCTTTTTTATGTAATAAAATGAGAAAGATGCTATACTTCATGCTTTTGAATACTCTTTTTCATATGAATACATGTGAATGAAAATATATCAAACTAGTATTTTAATGTCTGAATGCAATGTAATGGTGTTAATGTAATTAGAATGGATATTTGATTAAAATATAAAGATATTTAAGTGACTATCAACACAAATGTTACATATTAGTATCAACAATTATTGCTTTCCTTCAATTGCCACAGCCATACTAAAGCACATTTTTCTAAATTTGATGGAGTTTGAAGTTCCTAGTCCAATATAATTTAGTTTTCATCTGAAATTACTGAATGATGTTCAATAAGAAATCAGTTATAGAAGCAAGCATATAAAAGCAGCCAAATATGTGGGCTGGGTTTCTGATTTGTTTGTTGTTGTTTTTTTTTCTTTTCTTTTCTGCTAAATTTACACGAGGTTAATTTCCTTTGAATCTGCCTGCATTTGTGTATTTTTCACTTTTCAGGTAAGCTGTTATTTCTCTTCCTCTCACTTGAAAACCAGCTTTTTAGTAGCATTTTAACCACTGCTCATACTGTCATTACATCACACAGGTAAGTTGCTTATCCCTTGAATAATTGAGATGGTGTCTTCTAAATACAGCATATATGGATTTTTTATCACCCTGTGGTAGACATCTCCTGTCTGTTCTTATGAAGTTCAAGAAAGCTGCATATTTAGCCAACTTAATTATTGGACTGTAACTGCTTGGGGAGATTATATTCATACTGAACAATGAGGACTTATAAAGAATTTGTGTTTTTATAGTTTTATGTGTTAGGTTTGTACTCCACTGTAGTGTAAATCCAGGTAAAAGTAAAATAGAAATTCAGTTTGTGAACAAATGTAATCTGATGTAGAACTTTAATGTTGCTCCTTTCATATATTGGTAAGGTTAAGTGCAACTATCAAATTAAGAGGTCTTGTAGATGCTGATTAATGGCTTAGAACATAATAATTCTTCAGCTTTACTGTTGTGTATTGGCTAGATACTTGCATCAGAAGGGTCAAATGGTATTCATCAATTACTAGAAAGTATTCTTAACTCTTGATGACCAGGATTTAAGCAGATTGAAATGTACTATCCTGCTTTTAGAACTTTATATTATAGTGAAGGAGTATGTTTGCATGTGAGTGCAACAGCTATGTGTAAAATGTACAGCCCAGAAAGCATTCTGGAGTTTTAGTTACTTTATTATGTGCACTGGGAAACCTGATTGCATTGGTCATAGTCCCATTTGGCCTTTGAGGGAATTTGTTCCATGGAGGGTGGAAAATGGATTAATTAGAATGAGCGTCTGGCCCAACCCTTAAGTGAAACTGAGATACGTCTGGATAGATGTTGATTTAGAAGCTCAAGCACATCACTGAGTGTCTCAGGTTTCTCTAGATACATTACTACCATTTGAAGAGTTTAAACAAAATAAATGGATTGAAGCTGAATAATCAGAGGATCTGACTGCTGCTTCATGGGAATTTTCAGAGCCTTTCTAGTACAGGTTATAAAGAAATACAGGTTATAAAATACAGGTTATAAAACAGTACAGGTTATAAAGAAATTCAAGTAATTAGAACATCATTTGGGAATCTTAGTCAGTTGAGGAGTTAGTAAAATAAGGCTTAATCTCATCATTCTAAACCCCTAAAAATGAATTAAGAAATGAAGAAATAATCTTGTAGGGTTTAGGTCTTGTGTATGAGGGGAATCTAAATATATCTTACCTAGGTAAGGAAACCTAGATATTGCTCTGAAAAACTATAAGTGTTTTCAGAAATGGATAAGGTGAATTGTAAATCATCTGTATTGGTCTTCAGTAGAAAGTCAGGTGATCAATTTCTGATTTAATTGTGGTGACAGATTTGTATCTGTGTTACATCTTCAGGGAAGAGTCATGCAAAGGACAGTCATCAACAGAGGGGGAGTAAAACGAAAATCACTGTCTGCCTAAATAGGAGACTCTCTTATCTAATGCTTTCTTTTAAACACAGACTGGTTTCGTTGTTTGGTTTGGTGGCTTGTTTATTTGTTGGGGTTTTTTTCTTTCACATTTGAAGGTTCTAAAAATGGACATTGAATAAATCAAACTCTTACAGAGAATTATTTTCTGAACATAGTGGTATGTTCAGAGCTTTTACTCTTGCTGAATGTTATGACAAGCTCTGTATATCAACTCTGTGAGGATGTTTACATGTAACTTAATATACTACATAATATCCTAGCAACTGGAAATGCTGCCTGTATGTGTTAAAAGCAAGTGTAGCTAGTTACACAGCTAGATTTATATCTGGCATAGCCTGTGTGCTAGATTTTAACCATTAGCAACTTGTTAGATTTACAGGTTAGAAATGTCAGTGATGCGAAATAATTTTATCTTGTTTGCTTTCTCTTAGAAAGGAGAGAATATACTTATTAGAATGAACTAGAATGGGAAAACAGCTCATTTGTAGATGGTCAGAAGACAGAATCTTACTTGGATTTTTTTGCAAGTTCTTTTATGTTTGTGTCTCAACATTAGTTAACAGATTCTTCTATACACTTGTTAATAAGTCTTAGCACAAACAGTATTTAGAAATACCAGAAGTCCATTCAAAGTTATCAACACTAACTTTTCTCATTTTTATTTGGTCTGTATGCATGTTTCTTTTCATGTTTAGAACTGTGGTGAATTTAATCACCTTTATGTAGTGTAATAGCACTTAAGATAACCATCTTGTATATCTTGGCCTCCCTCCTTGCATTGCCATTAATGCAGGAGAAGAGACTGCTTGTATCTGCTATACAGTAATCTGATTTCAGGCTCAGTGAACCCTAAATTATAATGAAAATGTAAGGAATTATCCTATAATTATTGGCATTTACAGTGGAAGTGGGGGTTTTGGTGGTGTTTTTTTGGTTTGTTCGTTTGGCTTTTTTTTGTTGTTGTTTCATTTTGTTTTTGTTTTTTTTTTTCCAAACACTTGTGGTAGTCAACTGCTGGATAATTTTCTAGCATAATAAAAAACACTTTCAGTTTTTTCTGTCACCGACAAGCTATATCTTTGGCAGTTTTTTCCCCCAGATTTCTACATTGGTGTATTGATCAGAACAGATTGTTTAGAGTATTTCAAAGATACAGAGAATGTCTTGGAGATATGTGATATTTTTCTTTGATTGTTAAACCTCAATACAACAATCATGAAATTGTTGCTGTGACTAATGGTGCCATATAAAGATTGTACTGATAAGTCATCTCCCACCCTCAGTTGTTTTATATATGTATGACAGGTTAGTATAACACAAAGTCAAGAAATGTTTGTTGCATAGAAAATGCTGTTAAGTTTAGAAGCTCTTAACACTCTAGGTATTTCTTGAGCATGAGAACTACCTGTTCCAAAATATGATGATCTTTCCTGATTTGTTCTCACTGTTCCAAGGCCTCCTTAATTTTAAATCTGATTTTTCAGAGTCCAGTTTGGGCATCTGACTCCAACTCTGTTGCCATTAGATCAATTGCCTCCTAAAAAATGAAGTTCTTTTCTACA
>VZTZ01026741.1:0-12684 GCA_013400955.1 Drymodes brunneopygia
AATCAAAGCCTCGTTTAAAACACTATCAGGAAGAGGAAATAGCACCCAGACATAATGGGAGACAGCAATGCTGGGAGGTTTCAGCCCTGGTGAAATCAGTGAGACCAGAATTTACTTCTCCCTGTTTCTTTTGCACCAAGCAGTTCTACCCTTCTCTTATCAATGATTAAAAAAAACAAACATCATAATATTTATTAGGAGTCTCACGCTGAAAGGGAGACTCACATCCAAGTGCCCCAGAACACTGTTTTGGAGGAAATACAAGATCTGTAAGTGCTTGTGACTGCCTCTTCTCCTCTTGTTTGCACTCATTAGCTCAGAAAGGATGACACAGAGTGCTCAGCACCTCTGCAAATACCCTTTTCTGCAGCTACCTTCCCATGCAAGGTGAGGCAGGGAGGGATGGAGGCTTGACCCTGCACAACCCTCTTTTCTCTCTGTATCAGCCTGACTGCAAGAAGGGGTACTCCTTTCTCTCCTTTACAACACTGACATCCCCCAGACACAGAGGATTCCTCCACACTCCTCCATTTCCATGCACCACCAAACCTGTTCTTGCTGGCAAAGGGCTCAGGTGAACACCTCTAAGAACATTTTGTTCTGACTACAAAATCTGTGCCACAGGAGAGAAAATCCCGCTGTATTGCCTAAGGCACAGTGTCCTGACCTTGCACACCAGCACAGAGTCAGCTCCAGGCTATTTTCCAAAAAAACAACCATTCCTGCAATTCACTGGCATCTCCTGTCATGATATTTTGGGTTGTTTCCCCCTTGTCATCCCCCTGACAGGGTAATATCTTACAAAGAAATTAATAGCTGGACATAATGCTGAAAAACTACTTCTTCACCAGGATTTATGTGAACTACACTCGTAACATCCAGGGCCTGAAACCAAAATCTGTAAAATTATTTTGAGTAGCTTTGTGAAGGGGCCTGCACTAAAAGCAAGGCATGGGGCAGGAGGGAACCAATATTTCTGCAGATATTAGGGTCTAATGCCTGTCCTGTGCTGATTGGGGCCCAGCATGTCTTGTGCTCCTTGTGCCATGGTGGACGTGTGTGATCACAGCCTGTCCCTGTCACCATGCCAGAGAGATTAGGCCTGGCAGGAATGTCTTCCAGACCATCCAAATTTAAAAAAAAACCCTATAATCAAAATAATATTCTGCAGAGGCTTCATATTCTGCCCATCGTCTCTGGCCCAGTTATTTTTATTTCTTTTTTAAATTTCTTAAAATGCTGCAGTAATTGTGCAGACAGGACGGCAAATTCGGCATAACAAATAACAGGCTTAAAAAATGACAGACCAGTAGGAGACGTGGGGATCATTTCTCTCCAAGACACTCTTCCTCAAACAGCCCAATTTTGAGGCAGAAGGTTGCCTGGATGGTACAAGGAAGGCAGCTTGAGAAGAGGGGATCCCTCTCAGCTCTAATGATTCGGCATAAGTTAAACTTTGCTTTGCTGACTCTGTGGTATTTGCTTGTACCTCTGGGAGAATAAGCGTCTGCTTAGATTATATCCTTGTCAAATGTCTGCCTGCTAATGCTAACTTCCTCCATTGAAAATATCCTATAATTAGGACAAACTGCAGCAATGAGCTTTAATTCCTTCAGACCCAGTCCCAGCAGATGCTGAGCACCTCCTGTGAATTAAACAGCAACAGGAACCAACAGCAACACCAACTCAGTGTTGTATGAGGCTGTTTTCTTTGCTGGATAAATGAAGATGCCATTCAGCATTAAATTTATATATTAACCACTTCTCTGGTCCTCATCATTCTCTCAGTGATGGAATTCTCCAGCAGGCAGAGCAAAGTGACTAGCACTGGTGAACCATTAGTGACTCTAGAAGAATTATGGTGTTTCCCAGACCATAATGCCTAAAAAGAACAAGATTTTGAGAAAATAGCAGGAAGGAGGTTTGTCCATCTACATGTGAAAGCTATCAGGACCTTTAAGACAAATTGTGTAGGACTTCATCCTTTCAGTAGGTGCAGAGAATTTACCAGCTATACACAGATTGTCAGTACTACAGAAGGTGTAGGGTGTGCCATGACTGTTCTGTCCATGAAAACCCTGCAAGGTATCCTAAGCACAGAATCCTAAACTTTTGTCTCTACATATCCAACATGTCAATACATCCACTTTCCTAATTGCAGGTGGCTCATTTTCCACATTGTTTTACATTTAGGATACATTCTGCAGGCCTAACACTGACATATTTTTTTTAAATATACTTTTTAATAAGGAAGCAAGTTCAAGACTTTGCCAAGAAGATATTAAAGCAATTTTGGTATTCCCTCTGTCCTTGCCATACCCCAGCAGATCCTTAGACAGATATCCATCTCTCTGCGATTAATTAGAAGTTAAATAGCTGAACAGCCTAAGGATGATGTCCTCTGTTGTGCAACGAAGCAATCAGAAATTATTGTCCTGGTTTCCACCCTGTTGAAGCCTGTCTGTCTTGAAGTGGTAAATCCAGTCTTTTCCACCCTGGTAAATTGCTGTTTTGTTTCTTTTCCTACAACGGTTGTAAAGATGGAATTTTTTTCTTTAAGGAAGGCATTTTGACCTTTATTATCAGTTGTTCCTGCTGTTCAGACCTGATGGAGTGCCTATGAAGACCAGGATGATCAGAAGAGCAGAATAAATATTTCATCTACTTTTTTTCTGCTAAGAAGCCTGTGAAGCAGCCTGCAAGTCTCATGCTAATACTGAGTTTTTGAAACAGAAGTTCAGATGTGTTATAGCTCCAGGAGGGGGGAAAAAACCAAAGCAATATGTTTTTTATGACTGAGTCTGGAATAATCTTATGAAATCTTCATCATTATCAAAGGAAAATGGAGATGCTGAATCTGGAGTTTGGGGAACTATTTATTTTCACTTGCTTTTTCAAATGTGCCTCTCTTGAAACCCTGAACTGAAGAGAATTGTTTTTTCCTGTTTGATTGTTGTTTGTCACATTTGAAAAAATTCAGTGTGTGGGAGTGATTCACAGGCTGAAGACAGGCATATATTGAAATATATATTGACATATGACAGAGGAACCATAAATACATCGAATTTGCACATAAAGGTCCTTTTTGAGGCCCAGTGTCACATGCTGGTCATCACGCAGCTTCATCAGCCTTCCTGATAAAGGTGGAATCTTGCCAAATTTTGAACAATCACTGCACATTAACTGGTTGAGAGGCAGGATTTCACTCTCAACAGAGATTTTATAAACTTTTTTGTGACAACTTATTTCTAAATTGCATCTTCTAGCAATGTGAAGACTGCTGATTGCTTTCAAGACAATCTAACTCTGTGTTGAAAGGGTTGTGCCAGCACCAATATGCCATCAGCTGGTACTTGGTCAGGCTGGTTTCTTTCACTAGGAGCCGGATGTTGTTCATAAATGTGAAAGACTTTTAATTCCCATTTATTCCCATGAGCTCTTTTGCTCTTTCCACGCTGGCCTCTCTTGCTCTTTAAGTTTTGCTGTGAATTGTTGGACAAGGGTGCCCACAAAGCAGGAGAAACAGAAAGGAGGTGGGAGGGGGAAAGGCATGCCAGGACCTCTTTGAACTGGTGACACCAGCCAGTTTTTGACCCCTAAGAGTGGCCTCCCACTGTCTGCAAGACCTTCTGCTGGGTTGTGTGATACAGCTTGTTTGCACACCCAGTGAGGAGCTCAGAGTGACACGGGCAGAAGGGGGACCCCAAATGCCCCAGCTGCTCCCAGTGTCTTCCCAGGGCCACCCACCAGCCCAGGAGCAAGAGGGCAGGCAGGAACTCAAACCAGAGGTTCCTGAGGATGGACCCACCTTGTTGTGGCCCTTCCAGGACTGTCTCATGACAGCCCCAGCCCAACATGAAACCCACCAGCAGCAGCCAGGGGTGGAGATGACCTGGGGAGGAACAGGAGTGGCCAAAGGAGGGGCAAGGGGGCCAAAAGAGCTGGTAGCAGTTGGCTAGTGGGCACACTTGTGAGCCATGCCCTGCATGTAGCCAGCTGGGTCCTGCTCACCTGAGTCCTTCCCCTGTCACTGGCAGCTCTGTGTGTGTCCCCATCTGTGGGGTCTGCCTGCAGCTGAAGTGGAGGTGCAGCCTTGAGGGCTATGTGGCTCTGTGCCAGTGTAGCAGAACTCCTCACCCTTGAAATGTGGACAAACAGCTCAAACAACACCCTGTTTTCCAAGCTATCAGTGGTGGGCATCATGTGCTGGTTTTGGTGTGGAATTGTGCCAAAACCAGTCTGGCTCTTCAACCCCGAATTAATGCTGTGATAGTGAGGCAAAGGTTTGGCAGATAAGCTGCCAAGCTGACTGGGAGACATGTGACTTGCAGTTATATCACTTGACACTATAAAAGTCCAAGTTCACTTTCATTTATTAGGTTTTCCAGCCATATTCCTCCTTGGAGTGTGTATATGAAGTTTCCTCTCTTGGGAAGGGGATATCAGTCCAAGGATCCTCCTCAAGGTCAAGAGGAAGAAATCTGCCCACAAGTGTTGATCTGGTGAGTTATAGAAATCAAAAAAATTTCTACTTAAAAACTGTTTATTTTTGCCCCCTTTAATATGATGGCTTTAATATAATTGCTTTGATCTGTTGCACTACACTATACAACACACTGCTAGTAATTTTAGCTTTTATACTGTGTAGTTAACAATGCCGATTAAAATTTTCGGTCTAATAATTTTGTCATGATAAATAATTCATTTTATGTAAATACATCTGATTCACCATCTTTAAATCCTGCAGGACAAAGTTCCTTAACCTGATGGCAAATTCTGGAGCTAAGATTGCGTCCAGCCACCCCCAGGCTCCTCTCTGGGAAGGAGTTTAGAACACAAGGGGGTCCTCTAAAAAGCCACTTGGATCTGTCTGGATGTAATTTCCCCTTAATGTTTCCAGCAGATTCACATTTTGTTTTCTTCTCTGGAAGTGGAATGTCACATACCTGGGCAGAGAGGAAGTAACAACATCCTTGGAGGAACATTATTTGCACCAAAATATGGACACAAATAGCTGGATGTGACACAGCAATAATTTTCCCATCATTTTTGCAAGATGTGTTTTGTAGAGTGAAAATGTCTATGTCTTCCTTAATTATAGTATAAATGGTTCCAGATAGGTGCATTTTGGAGTCAGTTAAGGCCTTTACTTTTACTTGTTTTAATTGTTACAGATAGATCATTATTTATACAATTTCATTTTTCTGGAAGATGACTAGCAGTGTCATCATCATCATCTTGTCAAATGTAGATATTAGTGGTTTTTCTTCAGCTGAGAAATTGTCTCCCTCCCTTTGGTCCTTTGCTTCACATCACAAAGGCTAGTCTAACAAGTGCTTTTGCAATATATTTTCTTTATTGAATGGGGTTTGAGCAGCAGTTTTATTAACAAGGTGTACTCTTTGTCTCCTTTTACTGTGTCTTCCAGGCTTGCTGTTCAGTCTAAAATATAAATCTATGATGACAAATATCTTACACTCTTGCATTTGTGGCATTACCAAACTGGCTGTACAGCAGATCTTTGATGTTTAATAGGAATTTCTACAGGCAAAGCTCACCTTTTCCAATATTGCACAAAATTCTTTTCCCTGGGGTGACTCAGCATGTGCCCCAGACTAGGTCTTAATTTAGGTGTACATCAAAGTTCAGGTGTTCATCAAAAGTATTAATGGGAATCTGCTTTTCTGGGTAACTCCTATGCACCCGACTGCATAGATTAAATTTTTGCAGAAACAGCCTTAGTTGTGCTGTATTGGCTGATAAAAATAAGCCTTTCTTCCACTGAATTAGGTGCATTTACTGAAGCTCTACTTGCTTCTGAGGGTTGTTAAGGCTCACTCAAATCTTACACCTTCACATGGGTGCAAGCCACTGCACCTAAACCTGCCTGGGCATCTGGAACTTGCAAAAAGGTTGCCCTGAGCCCTGCATTCACCACTGGATTTACCACTAAACCACCCAGACAGCTTGATTACAGGTGTGCAGGTTTCATTCTTGCTGGCATAAAGACAAATCACCTTCCCCCAGGTTCCATCTCCAGATTACGATGGATGTGCTTCTCAGGCAAAGCTGTAATTTGGTAAATGCCCTGTGACTCCAGAGGTGGCTTTAGCCTTGCAGTGGGTGCAGTCCTGCAGGGTGACAGGCTGCAAACTGGCCCTGGTATGAGAGTCACCACTCTCTCATCCAGCTTTTTTCTGTGGTGCTCCTTGTTTTAGTCAATGACTTGAGGTGAAACCATCTTAGTGCCTGGACCTTTGCAAGCTGTGCACATCATTTGTTTTCTGCACTCATTTCAGAGAAGGACACAGATTAATCTCACAGGTTTGTCCACTACCCCTGCAAGGACTGGACTATAATCATATGGACTGCCGATGTCCAAAATCAGCCTTGCCACCACATCTTCTGCAAGGTTTTGTTTTTATTTCAACTGTTCAGTGCTACCACCCTGCTGCCACTCGCTGCTGCTTTCAGCAGCCTGGTATCACCCGCTGAGAACCATAGGGATGTTGCTGGTGTTTTAACTGATTTCAAAAATGGTGCTTCCAAGTTGTGTTGTCTCAGAATTTTGGACATTATAGGTAAAAATTTGTTTCAGAAGTAACCAAGGATTTCCACGCTGGGCTCACAAAATACAGAATCTCCCCTTTGTCAGGAGTCTCTGGGCTCACAAAATACAGCATCTGCCCTTTGCCAGGAGGCATTGTTTCTCAAGGTGTTCGAGGTCTGAGTAGCCCAGGCAGTGGTCATTAATAAAATGGAAAGGCTCTGATTTGGGTTTTTGACCTCTTCATGACATGAATGTTCCGTGGTAACATGTTAGATTACTCAGAAAGTAATGCTTGAAACTGTGAAAAAGAGATTTTCCCAAATTAGACAGGGGCTTCACTATCAAGAATTAGTATGTGCACTGTCCTGTATAAGTCTTCTTACTAGAATTTTAAAGCAAAATATATATATAACATATGGGATACAAATGCAGAGTGTGCACCCTCAGGAGAGAGTGCTAATGGGTTTTATCTTAATTTCTGGTGCTTTTAATGCTGTCTTTAACCAAACTTTCTAGAAGGACAGTGAAACTTCAATCAGATCTTGCAGATCTTGCAGATCTACTCTTGGAGTACTCTCTGTACTGGAATATTATTAAATTCCGAACCAAAAAATAAATTATTTCTTGAATAGCAAGATTTCTGTGGGACTTGGTGAGGCTGTGTGCCAATGCATATTTTATGTTTATATACACACAAATATATACACATATATTTTCAACTTTTGGTAAGAATTCCTTTCATATCTTCTGTACACAGGCAACAGATGTTCCAGATTAACTCAAGCTCCTGGAATTCAGATGCACTTGACAGGAATTGGACTCCTCACCAAGTGAGCAACGACAGTTCTGTGTCTGGAAATCATTACACATCTGCTACTTATCTGTGCTGCAGCATGACTTAAACAGAGCTGCAGAAATTAGTCTCTTTCCCCCCCGCTATTTGCAAGTCAGCCTTATTCCATTTAATAAGAAATGGCTACACTCACATTCAGTCATGCAGCAAAAACAGCGACAGTCAACACAGAAAGGACCCTTTTTTCTCCATTTTGGTTAGGGAAGTGCAGATAGATAGCTAGCCTGAAAAAAAACAAAACATTTCTGCTTTTGAATCAGGACATGTCTGTTTTCTGATGGGATCTTCAGGAGCATGGGCAGGCAGAATTGCTTTTCCCTTCCTCCCCAGAATGAAAGCAGTGACATTTTTCTCTTTGAAAGGGAAAGTTTCTATGCAGCCCTTCAAAATCTGGACCTTTACAAATAAATGATTTGCCATTTGAAGAAACACACAAGCCTAGATCTCTGTACTGCTAATTCTTTGCACTCTACCAAAAAAACAAACAAAAAAACCCTGAGTGTTGTTCATCTGAATTCATGCAATCCATGAAAAGAAGTCTTCTGTAATGTTCCCCTACCCAGTGAGATTTTTTTTCCTATTTCTGCACTTTCAGTTTACAATCTCTACAGTTTAAAAGTGCATTATTTCCAAAGTACTGCTTTTCTTTCTCACTCTCTCTCTTTTTAACTGTATCACCTGTCATGGACAGACACTAAAGCCATAGGAAAAACAAGCATTTAAACCCCTATCTCTTCTTGTGCACAGCTCTGCAAGAGAGAAAAGAGAGAAAAAAAAAAGAGAAGATAAATCCTCCCACTGGTTTGACTTTGATCAATAATTCAGGATGGTTAAATGATTCTTTCTAGACCTTGTGTGTATGTTAGGTAAGCCTTGTAAGCCCCACTCAGGCCTTTGTCTTGCTGCCTGACACCTCATTACACTCAAGAAGAAATATGGGGTGGCTCCCCAGGCAAGGGAAGTACAGATTAATAATGACTTACATTGGAGGTATTCTCTTTCTGCCATTCATATTTTTCTCAATTCAATTTTTCCTGTTAAAAGGGAAAAATAAAGACAAGGGCTGTGGATTTTTCAAATCTTTTTCTTGCAGTCTCTGTGGATGGATGGACATTTCTCAGAGGAAAGCTCCTCTGGCATCAAAAACATTTGATCCTCCACTTTCATCCTGAATAATCTTCCACATCAACAGAAGAAATAAAAGCTTCCTACCATTACCTGCATGCGTAATATAAATTCCTACCAGGACTATTATGATTTAATAAATCAGAGCCTTTGGACTGGAAATTCTGTGCCAATGGGCTCACAGTTCATGTGTTCCTCATGTGGCAAAAAAAAAAAAACCCTAGGCAATTCTTCCATACTTCTCTAGTTTTTAAAATGGATTAATATGTCAATGTATTTACTATTTGATTTTTTTATTACAATTCTGATTTTTTTAAGTTAACATTTAGACTTTTAAAGTATGTGCTTAACTCTGCTCACATCCAAATTAATAAGTTTTAATTGTTTTTCTGCATTAGCATGTGAGTAGTGACAGCTGTGCATTTTAAGAGTGGAAATTTATGGCTGAAGTCTTGTTATTAATCCATTTTAAGTCCTCTAAGAAAGAATTTTTTAAATTAAGCCATGCATTGCATGCCACAGCTACTGCAATGCAAACTAAGGAACAGATTATACCACAAAAGTAAGTAAATCGTTGTGAAAGTACTAATATTTGGGAAAATAGTAGTATCACACAATTAAATAGTTTATGCAATGACAGTACCAAACAAATAATTTTAACACCATTATTTTTAGTATAGATTTTATATTGGTAGCATCTCTAAATAAGATGAAAAATGTTATCTCTAGAAAGTGGTGGCTGAAACAAAATAAACCTAAGAGCACAGAAGCACTAAGTGGAAAAACCAGGTGGAAAAACGTTTTGTATTATAATTTACATTAAAATTGGTCATTTGGGTGTGTGTGGGGACAGTTCCAGAAAGGGCTGAGAGAAGAAAAGCTCTTAATAAAATGCATGTAACCACCATCTGAAGGCAAATCACAAAGAAACTTTTTTTTCTCTCTCTCTCAAGAGAATGCATACTCCTAGATTGTTTGGTGAATAAGTGGAAGGAGAAACTTCTTAAAGCTGTTACTTTAAAGAGAAATTTACTCCTGGTGAATTGTGTCCCTCTGTCAGGGAGGAACAAAGGGAACTATTGAGAATATAAAGTGTTAAACCTTTACTTTCCTCTCACTAGAATGGATTCAAATTTGTGGGTGATGGTGAGGGAGAGAATTTTATTATTGCTTTCTATAGGAAAAGTAATATATTGGTAAGGAAAATACATTCTAACACTGCAACTGACACGGACCACGAGGGAGATGTGAGAAGTATCAGAAATTTAGCTTTGAAACTGCAGCATGAAGGATGGTGTTTCACCACATGGCGTCACTGTAGCATTTGGTGTTTGTAATTCCTTGCCCATTTTTAGTAGCTGCTGTTGTTTCGGGACATTTTTTTGTTTTGTTTTTATCGTGGTCATCACTGCTGTTTCTAAGAATAAAAGGCAGCCCCTAATTGCCCTCAAATCTAACAATTAATCTTCTTGAGCATTAAACAAACAGTATAAAGCCTTGAGCACCAAACTGAATAAGCTGATTCAGCGGTGGATAAAACTTGCATAGTTCAAGGTTTTGAGATCTGTCAAATCTGCTATTGTAGCTGTTGGGGAACTTGTTCAAGTTCCAATCCTCTTCCCTATACATCTACACCCTTTTCCCCCCTTCCTGAAATCGGTATCTCCTGACACTCATGCTTCTGTGCACATCTTTCCCTCAGTGACACAGGTAGCATTTCACATTTTACATAAAATCAGTTTTATTTGGCTACTGTTCGGAATACAAACTCATTTCTGACAGTGATTGCCTCTGTGCTATGTTCATAGAACATCAGGTAAGATTTCCTGTGTCTCTTATTGCCACAAAGTATTAGGAAAAAGTGGGAAAGAGAGAAAAAGAGGGAAAGAGAGAGAGAAGGAGCGAGAGAGCGAGAAAGAAAGAGAAAGAAAGAAAGAAAGAAAGAAAGAAAGAAAGAAAGAAAGAGAGAGAGAGAAAGAAAGGAAAGAAAGAAAGAAAGAAAGAAAGAAAGAAAGAAAGAAAGAAAGAAAGAAAGAAAGAAAGAAAGAAAGAAGAAAGAAAGAAAGAAAGAAAGAAAGAAAGAAAGAAAGAAAGAAAGAAAGAAAGAAAGAAAGAAAGAAAGAAAGAAAAGAAAGAAAGGAAAGAAAGAAAGAGAAAGAAAGAAAATGCCCCTCTAAACTGAGAATATTCTGAAACTGAGGTAGCAGATGAGAGTATGCTGTACCAGCCAGGGAGTAAATTCATCCCTTGAAGAACATTTGTAACTAGCTGCAAAATTTCTTATCCAAAGGCTACAGGCACACAAATGTCTTGGAGTGAATCTTTAGCAGATCTGTCTCTGCTCCTTTCCAGGCTGCCTTTCCACGGCTGCTGTGGTGGGGTGACCTTGGGCAGCTGCCAGGTGCTCAGCAAGCCACCCTCTCACTCCCCCTCCTCCTTAAGGAAGACAGCGGGGGGAAAATAAGATTAAAAGCTCACAGGTCAAGAGAAGGACAAGGAGATTACTCACCAGTTACTGTCATGGGCAAAACACAGGGAAGATTAATTTAATTTATTGCCAGTTAATAGAAGAGGAGGATAAAACACCTTCCCCAATGCCACCAAGAACTGCTGCAGTGGGAGTCCTTTCCATGAGGTGCCATTCCTTCAGGAACTCCACTGTGTTTTTGTCACATTTGTCCCACTCCTGTCTCTCACAGCTGCTATGCAGTAGTGTTTTTTACCCTCTCTCTCAAATGTTGTCACAGACCTGACACTAGTGTCACCACGGGCTCAGCTTTCCCCAGCAGCTGCTCTGTTCTGGAGCTGTCTGACACAGAGGCATCCCTCAGACTCTTCTCACAGAAGCCATCCCTGCAGCCCACTCTCTAGCAAAACCATCTGTCTTTTTGGCCTCAAGTGTTTGCTGAACACACAGATCTCTGTACTTCGTCCCCAGTGATCTTTAAGTAAAACACAGAAATGGAGGTTCAAGTTAACATTTATGTTGCATAGATTGTGTGAGCAAAGTTTCCTTACATATGATTTCCCTCTTTTCAGTTTTCCCTTTAAACTTTGGCAGTGCTCTGTTATATTCTCACATTTACCCCTGTGAAAGGGAGGCTGAAGGGAGAAAGGCTTGAAGGTCAGCGGGATGGCTAATGCTCAATTTAGTCCAATTCCTAAATAAGTGAATCAATGCAGCGCTGGCCAAGATACAGCCTTCTATGGAACTGGTCAAATGGGTCACAAACAGAAACAACACTCATAATTACCTTACATTGCTGTACAGAGCCAATTAATGTACATCCTAAGCCGTGTTAAGGGATGTTACCTTTACTGAGGAATTTTGTCTCTTTCACTTAATCTGTAAAACTACTTCAGGGTTCTAAATTAAATATGAAATGCAGCCTCCCTGCCTCTGTTTTAATGTGTTTAGGATGGTGTTTCTTTTTCCTTTTACTCCTAAACCTGTGTATTAGCTGAGGCCACAACAATATCTTTGGTGAAGGAGAGTGGGGGAATGAAAATGCTGGTGGGGAAATGCATCCTTATTTTAACAGTATCAGATGAAGGAAACAGATCAAGACTGTAAAAACCACGTCAGGTATTCTTGACTCACAGACCAGAGTTTATGGGAATAATGTGTGCAGCTGTGACCTTTGAAAGCACCTCCTGGATCCTGCAGGAGTTACAGTGGTGGTGAGGTATTTCTCTGAGGGTATGCAAGTTTGCCTAAGCTCCTTCTGGGTTTCTAACTCTCCGTTGTAAATTACTTAGGTNCCCCAATGCCACCAAGAACTGCTGCAGTGGGAGTCCTTTCCATGAGGTGCCATTCCTTCAGGAACTCCACTGTGTTTTTGTCACATTTGTCCCACTCCTGTCTCTCACAGCTGCTATGCAGTAGTGTTTTTTACCCTCTCTCTCAAATGTTGTCACAGACCTGACACTAGTGTCACCACGGGCTCAGCTTTCCCCAGCAGCTGCTCTGTTCTGGAGCTGTCTGACACAGAGGCATCCCTCAGACTCTTCTCACAGAAGCCATCCCTGCAGCCCACTCTCTAGCAAAACCATCTGTCTTTTTGGCCTCAAGTGTTTGCTGAACACACAGATCTCTGTACTTCGTCCCCAGTCATCTTTAAGTAAATCACAGAAATCGAGGTTCAAGTTAAAATAT
>VZTZ01026741.1:12804-23497 GCA_013400955.1 Drymodes brunneopygia
TGAAGGGAGAAAGGCTTGAAGGTCAGCGGGATGGGTAATGCTCAATTTAGTCCAATTCCTAAATAAGTGAATCAATGCAGCGCTGGCCAAGATACAGCCTTCTATGGAACTGGTCAAATGGGTCACAAACAGAAACAACACTCATAATTACCTTACATTGCTGTACAGAGCCAATTAATGTACATCCTAAGCCGTGTTAAGGGATGTTACCTTTACTGAGGAATTTTGTCTCTTTCACTTAATCTGTAAAACTACTTCAGGGTTCTAAATTAAATATGAAATGCAGCCTCCCTGCCTCTGTTTTAATGTGTTTAGGATGGTGTTTCTTTTTCCTTTTACTCCTAAACCTGTGTATTAGCTGAGGCCACAACAATATCTTTGGTGAAGGAGAGTGGGGGAATGAAAATGCTGGTGGGGAAATGCATCCTTATTTTAACAGTATCAGATGAAGGAAACAGATCAAGACTGTAAAAACCACGTCAGGTATTCTTGACTCACAGACCAGAGTTTATGGGAATAATGTGTGCAGCTGTGACCTTTGAAAGCACCTCCTGGATCCTGCAGGAGTTACAGTGGTGGTGAGGTATTTCTCTGAGGGTATGCAAGTTTGCCTAAGCTCCTTCTGGGTTTCTAACTCTCCGTTGTAAATTACTTAGGTACAGAGCCCAAAAGGCTGCCTTGAGCCTGGGAACCTCTTTCTTTGCCAAGCCCTTTTCAAGACAGATTTTTTTTTTTTTATTATGCTCCAATTTGGAGCTTTTCCTTGAGAGAGGCCTCCCTGCTGTGTGACAAATGTGTGCTTGTTCAGCTGCAGGTAATGTCACACCACGCTCAGCAGAGAGCAGGCTTTGCATTTCCATGTCTCCAGACCAAGGCTTTTCCTACCACTTCTGGCAAGCTGCCAGTTTTCCAGGCAGTTCTGAAATTAAAAAACTGGCCATTTTGCTCCTTGGTGCAACTAGACCCCAAGCTATCCATCATAAAAGCTACACTCTTTTTCTTTTTCTTTTTTTCTTTTTCTCTTTTTCTTCTTATTTTTTTATTTTTCTTTTTCTTCTCCTTTTTCTTTTCCTTTGCCTTTTCCTTTCCCTTTTCCTTTTTCTTTTCCTTTTTCTTTTTTTTATCCAGTCTTTTGTAAAGCATTTGGGGTTGCTTGGGTCTTCTGGGTGCTGTAAATTATTCTAGCTAGAGAACAGGGAGGAAGGTTTTGTGAGATAAGGGTCTAACTCTCTTATTTCAGGATATGATGCTTTTTTCTGTGTTAGACCTCTTGAGTCTCTTTAGGCCAGGAGTGGGTGATAATTCAGGCTAACGCAGGTGCTCAATGTGGAAGTAGCTGACCATAAAAAAACAGGCAAGAGAGTTTTGCAAAAAGCTACTTGTGCCTCCAACCAGTGCTTCGGATAATGTTGTGTGAATCTGCAGGGGCTGCAGTGAAAGCTGGTGACTGAGCAATAAACTGCAATAAAGACTAGCCCCAGGCAGATACAGGAACCCAAATTCACAGTCCAGCTTGAAAATATCTCTGCTTTATTCAGATTACTGTTTTTTTCTCTTCACATGCTGAACCAAGGCAGAGACAGTACCAAATTATATTAAAAGTGTGACTGGTATCTCCTCTACTAAAAAACAATTCAGTGTAAGAAGCTTGAAAAGTGCCAGAAAGGCATCCAAAGCGCAGCTTTGTGAGTAGTCCTATTAATAACAGAAGTGAGTGATACTATTTACTGACCAAAAATACTTTAGATTTATAGCTTTTCACTAAAGCTTTGAAAATCATTCTGAAAAAAATGCAAAAATGGGAGTTGTATTTTGCCAGCCATCCATTGCACTGAGTAAATGAGCACCAGCTTGGAATTCCTGTTTACATGTTTTGTTCACTCACTACTGGGAACTTTGTCTGTTTATTATTGCTGAACTTCAGGCCTGCTATTCTAATCTAAGACTGGTGAAACTTGGCTGTGAGTGATATTAAGGCCTAAATCTTTGCTGTGAGGAGGAGCAGTGTTAAGAAAAGTGCATTTTTATGGGAATTCCTTTCAAATGGATAATAACTTTGGATCATGGCATTTGTGCCAAAACTAGAAACAAACGAACAAAAAAACCCCCTGCTATAAAATATGTTCTATTCATGAACTGACATCTTCTTATTACATTGTTTAAGAATTGAAGAGATAAATCTGTATAGCTAAAAGCTGTGTGTTTATGCCACACACTATTTTGTTACTTGATTTCAGTTCATCCACCACCCCATACATGCACACAGAAAACCTGCACACAGTAAGATAAATGTATAAAATTCTCAAAAAAAAAACCCTTTTAAAGGTCTGTTGCACATGCAGACGTTCCAGAGGACACAGGAGTTCACAGAAACTCTCTGCTTTGTGGGAAAACCCGGGAACTACACACAGGTTGTGTCCTTAAAGCCTTGGGAACTGAAGTGGTACATTTCACTTGCAAAGCTGGAAATTAATGGGAATCAGTAGGTATGGATTTTGCAGTAATTTGCTTTGCCATGGTTTGACTAAAACTTTAAAATTTAAAACTAAATCACCCCCTGACATACCCATTGCTATAAGGAGATATTTGAACACAGACTTTTGCACTTAGCTTGGAGCTTGGAGATTTGCTGTATGAATACTGGAAATTTTCTCTGAAAATGTGGATGGCACTGCAGTATTTTTTCAGGTACAACTTCCATAACTCCGGGTCAGTTGTAACAAAAAATTTTGGTTGAAAAATTTTCATAAACATCTCCTACAAATCCTTTTGTGTTCTAGCTTAGGGAAGTACATGGGGAATCTACTATTCACTGTCTATTCTTGTCTTACCCAGAACTGAACTATGCATTTCACTCTCTTACACCAGTGCCAAAATGTGCATCCTCCCACTCTCCTTCATTCTGAAGTAAACAAAAATAAGGTAGAAAACATTAAACACTAAATGTATGTATTTAGGGAATTTGAGACTAAAGCTTTTTTCTCTTTGCAGCTACTCAATCTTTATAAGCAGGTTGTGTATTTACTTTCAAGCTGCATAAACATATTAGATAGGCATAAGAAAGGCTGCTGGACTGCTCAATTACTGTGCAAAACAGAGATGGTGGAAAATCAGTGCAAAAATTAACCTGACCGTATAGCAAGTTATGTCTTAGCCAGGAGTTTCGTGATTTTTAAAAAATTTTGTAATGAAGTATGTTTAATTAGTTAAGAATGTTTGACTGTGATTTTAATTGGTTTTGATTTCGATCTGTGTTGGCTGAGTGTCAGTAAAAAACCCTGAGAAATTACCTCACTACATATGCAGAAAGGAACTCCATAGACCCACACCCCTTAGAGAGCTCCACCAATAGCTGAAGAACAAAATCCAATAAAGAGTGGTTTTATGATTGTCATATAACTAGAGATGAACAAGATGTCATAGAACAAGAAAGGTGCCTTGAGAGAGTTAAGGAGTCAAAGGCCTATGCACCCCAGAAAACTTGATTGATACATTGCAGGTGCAATAAGGGAGCCACTTCATGGGTTTGTACACCCCAGAAAACTTAACCAAGGGTAATTGTCTAAGCAGGACAGCAAATTCAATAAAGCACTGTTTATCTGGATAAAACTTGGGGTATCCATTAAACAAACACAGATGGGATGTTCTGATAGTAATTAAAAGAAACAAAACACCTGTACCATGATGCAATACACTTTTGGAGACTTTTGATAGTATCTATAAAAAATTTTTGGATGTTATAGTGTAAACAATTGCCTGAAAATTGTTGGGCTTTAAAAAATGTCTATTCCAAGTTTGTTCTCAATTTTGACTCTAAATTGTTATTAGGAACGTTCATCTAACAGATTTTTGCTGTGGGATTTGAAACACTTTGTTTCAGACTTCTCACTCTGCTGCCTCCTCTGTCTGTAGTCTCTGACAAAAGTAGCAAAAACTTATGAAGAGATGAGTAAATGAAAGGGAATAGCACAATCTTTCCTTCTCTCCAATAACTGAACAGAAATATTTATATTCTAATAACCAAACTCTGGATGGCTCCACAGTTCATGTGAGGACATTACTCTCCTTGGCACTGAAATGCTCTTATTTCCCACTTGAACGTTTGAGGAAATTATGCTGCTGTACCCGTAGAAGTGACAGTTCATTAATCAGAGCTCTCGATGCTCCCATTTCAAGGCCAGCTCCAAGCAACACCTGCTCCTGGGGGCACACTTAATGCTTGAGAGATCCCAGACCCTGACATGAACAAAGCTGCATTTTTTTCCTTTTTTCAGCCTTGGAACATGGCATTCTGTACAGCAGGCCTTGCACAGGAACAGGCTTTCACCCCACGGTGCCAGGGAGATCACAGGAGGGCAGCTGAACAACAACCCCAAGTGTGATTTCCTCAAAATATTTTGCCTTTTAACTCATCCCAGGCTAGGACAAAAACACATGGAGGAAAAAAAAAGGCTAACAGACATTAACTTATTTATTTATTTGTTTGTTTGTATACATTGCAAAATCACCTTTTGGTGTTCCCTTTTACATCAGATCAGCAGGGAGTGCACAATTAGCCCCTGCAGATTTAGCCAAAAGAGGCCTGCATGGAGATCCCAGTAATGGGAATAATAGTTTGACAGAGACAACAAAACTTTCATTTCTGAATATCTCTGACCGGCCAGGTTGGTTTTGTTAGTGAATATACAATAATGTAGATTTGATTGTCCATGTCTAGGATGGAGAAAAAACTTCTGTTTGAGTCAATATATTGCACTTAGAATTCAATTTAACAGAAAAAAAGTTTGTAGTACTATACTACTACTACTGCTATTATTATTATCATCATCATCATCATTATTTTCATCATCGTTATTATCATTAATTATCATTCATTATCATCATTATTATCCAAAAAAGTACTCCAGTATAAAGTAAGATGCCTATCTGGAAAACCAATAAAAACTTCCTTTTTTCCTCCCCTTCACTGAGAATATATTCTCAGGGAAAAAAAAATTTAAAAATTAAAAAGATAAATAAAATAAAATAAAATAAAATAAAACGAAATCAAATCAAATCAAATAAAATAAAATAAAATAAAATAATAAAATCAAATAAAATAAACATTGAAAAAGAATAGAAGCCTGAAAACTTTTCATGGTCCTTAAAATTCTTACTTCAAGATCTTACAATCTACAGCAGTGAGATGCTGCTCTATAATCCCAGTTAGGTTTTTTGCACATGCACAGCAATATGGCCTGTGGAATTATTATTTCTCAGTGACAAAATCTCAGCAGACCAACTATTTTCATGAAAATACATTTTTATGTAAATGACAATTTTTAATGACAAAATTTAAACATATCCATTCATTCTGTAATGGCACTGAAATAGAAAATAATAGAGATAATATTTTACTTTCAAGGAATGTAATATTTTACCTTCATGAAATTGTTCAGTTTTCTGTTTCAGAGGGAGACAAAAGTCAACTACAGGTTCTTCTCAGAGACTCTTCTCAACATGGAATGACAGGTATGAAAATAAAAGTATGAAAATACACTTTCACAGTTGCAAACCCATGGAGCAGCTCCCTGAATGTCACAGCCCAGTGTCATCTTCTAACTTAGATCAGACTTTGTGACATGGACAGTCTGAAATACTCCTAAATGTGAAGCACAAGAAGTCCAAGTCAGAATTTACCTTAGGAGCAACCGACACAAAACACAACAAAAACCTCCACAATTTTCAGGTTTGCTTAATTGTTTTAGAGGTACTGGAACGCACTGGAAAAAAACTAAATATTTTAGCAATTTATAATTTGCTTATGGTTGGACTTCTTTCCTCTAAATGAAAGCACATCTGTTCTATTGACATATGGCTCAGTCTTGGTAAGCATTTTTACAAGTTCTGTTTAATGAGTTAATACTTGTCTATCTACTTCCAAGTGCAAAGATTTAATCAATTTTTTTAACATGCTACAATGATCATAATATATTAATGCCTGTGCAACTCTTAGACAAAGTGACCAGGCTCATTTTGCCTCCCTGCTCACATATTTTTATCAGCCAGCAATTAACCTTTACTAACTTCTTCACTGAAACTAAACATTTGTGAGACTACATTTGAAGTGAAAACCTTTTTCCAGAATTTCTTTCTATTTCACAGAACTTTTAAATTAAAACTCTTTTTTTTATGCAGCCTTTCAGTCACAAAGAACAGCAATGCTGTGAATAATAATAAAAGATGTGGTACGAAGAAAATATGGAATGCAAATAGAAAAACTGCCAATTGTTGATTAAAGAAGAGTTCTAAGTGAGATTAGGATTGAGACTGATTTATCTGGTGGCCTTTGCCAGCCCCCAACTGCTCTATCACTTCCACAGGAAGGATAGGTGAAGAAAATAAAACAAAATTAAGATGAAGACAGATTATTTATCAACTGCCTTTACAGGTAAAACAGGCTTGACTTGGTGGAATTAATTAAATTTGCTTCTAATTGATTGTAACAGAGTGGGATGGTCAGAAATAAAAAAATAAGATTTAAAAAAAATTAAAAAAAAAGACAACAACAACAAAAAAAAACATGTGCCCCCAAAAATAAAAAAAACCCCAACACACCAAAAAGACACTCCACATTAAAACACCTCTGTCCCTCTGTACCTAAAAACCTGAAAACTCTCCTTATTAAGACCTAAGAGTAGGCTTGACCTACACTTCTTGTGCTTGTGTGCATCTTCATCTCCTTCAGTTTATGACCCCTTCAAAGGATTTAATTTTCACCAGGATTTCACAATTGCATATTACAAATGCATTACAAGGGTTTAATTTTCACTAACTGTCATCATAGAAGTCTCCTCTTAATGCAAGTTAAGTTACTGCAAGTTACTTAATGTAAGTGTTCGTTACTGATAATTGTATGTTTGTATATTTTTTAAAAAATTTTTTCAGTGTTTCGATTAGCTGTATAAACCAAGAAGTATTTAATTGAACAAATCCTGTTGGAAAAGAAAGCACTGAGAATGTTTTTGCTGTTCTGTTTCAAAGCCACATTGAGGATGTTAACACCCTGGCACGCTGCCTACATCTCAGGAATTCATGGCTTTTAAAAACAGGTATTTGCAGCGCTGGAGTCAGAGTGGGAGGATGAACACTTGTGACACATAACTGTGATTATCTGAGAAGTTTCTGCTTTTTTTTATTAGGTAAACTAAACTCATCTTCCACCCAGTGGAAGCAGAGATGAAAAGCATCAGGTTACTGCACCCCTCCATGAGGTTCAGCTCCATCCTAAGGAGCAGAAGTGCTCCTGAAAAATGCCCTTTCCAAGGGAACATCCTGTTGGGCTGGGACATACTGTGCTGCTCAACAGATTGTTTAGTCTTATCACCACCAACTGAATTTTTTCAGGAAAAAAAAAAAAAAGAAAGAAAAGAAAAAAGAATCCTGGAGGAGAAGAGTCTTTTCTATTGTGAATTAAGTTTGTGATGAGGTGAAGAAG
This sequence comes from Drymodes brunneopygia, assembly GCA_013400955.1. NCBI lineage: Eukaryota > Metazoa > Chordata > Aves > Passeriformes > Petroicidae > Drymodes > Drymodes brunneopygia. The sequence continues at coordinate 20,282 of VZTZ01026741.1, forward strand.
CCATGACAACCCTGGTTGCTTTAATTAAACATACACCTTGAAATAAATATTCTCCATCTGTTTGACTTGCTCATCAGGGCAGGAAAAACAGAATGGATCTCACAAACAAATCAGCTAATTAGGTGACATTTTTTGAAATTTGTGCACCCTATCCATGCAGCCAGTAAACAGTAAACAGGGATTGTCAGGAGGAATCCTAAACAAAGTCACTAACAGCTGGAAGAAGTATGGAACTATCCACTGGAGCAGGGAGGGAGTAATTTCCCACAATTTATTCAACTTGGTTTTAAAAATACTGCACATTTTGTTTTCACAGACGTGAAATGTACTTGCTACAAACTTGGTAGGACTTTGTCTTCTCAGAATAAACCTTCTACAATCAGAGATGGATCTTCTGAGCCTTATCTAGACCTACAGTGATGAGGCTCCAGTCACACAAAACTGCAGTAACACAACAGAGAGCAGCTGCAGGCTGGCATAAAACAGTATTTGCTCTGTTGTCGCGTCCCCCCCGTGCCGTTGGTCTGGCGGGCGCAGACCTCCAGGCGGACCCGACTCGGAGTGCCTCAGAGAGCTCTCCGGCCAGCAGAAGTTTTTCTGAGCAAGAAGGCTGCAACACTCGGAGCAGACAAAGTAACCAGCTGGAAAAGGAGAGGCCCCTCGCCTTGGTGTAAAAGAGAAACAGTAACACGAAGGTTGACTGCACTCCGGGCGACCAAGGTCGAGAGACCCCGAGCTCTTGGTGCACCGATCTTTTATTCGATACACAATATCCAATCGGCACCGAGCTCGGGGGAGGAACGAGGGAGGAACAGGAGAGGAGCCACCAGGGACAATAGGGGGGAAGAGAAGGGATGACTGGAAGCAATAGATATCCGAACAAGGAAGAACTTTCCAGAACTTAAGAGTGACAGACAGGCTTGTTTCCTTGATAGACTGTGGAGGTGGCCAATGTCTTGAGGGGACGTCCTGCCCCTAGATCTTCCAGCCCAGCCCTGGAGGACACCAAGTCCGATTCCCACACAGGGGTGATCTTCAATCCTCTACCTCTTTCCTCCAGGGCCTGAATGCCTCTTTGGGCACCTGAACCACCTCCACACTCTGTTCCACTCAATTATGTGATTTTTGAGCCTACTCAGAGGCAGTATTTTGAAGGTGATATGCTCAGTCAGAGGGTGTTTTTTAATTTTTCTCTGTCAGCTCAGTTGGTTTTGGTAAGGGGAAAATTGAAGGTGTGCAATAAAATGACATCAAGGAGACCATGACCTGAAATCAGTATTTAACCAAGAACTTCTCTGTTCTTTCCCAGGGTCTTGCCTACCATCCCTACTATGCCAGAAGTGGGAAAACAAAATGTCCATTATAGCTGAGTCTGCACTAAAGATGGAGATGGGAAGACATGTCTCAATGCAGAATGTTCATTTAGGAAACCTAGACATGGGGTTGTGAATCAAATGGCGCTTTTTTTTTTTTTTTTTAAGTAAACTGTACTGTTATCTGATTTATCTTATTGGGCCCACTTCTGGATATTTTAGGAAGTGCCCAAATGAATGATTCTTCTGAAGCAAAACTGAAAGTTGTGGTGACTTTTTTGTGGTTTTTGTTCAGTGCCATGTACAGGTTATGCTGACATAGAGAATTCCTTCATGTGAGTTACTGCAGTATTAAATTTCCCCTGTTCCACAGTTCCACTTGACTTCAGCCCACTCCCTGTAACCCAGTGAAATCCCACAGATATTATTTAATTGCAAATATGATTAAAACCAGCTTTTTTTTTGCAGAACAGGATGTGACTGGTTCTATGCATCATTAAATGCAATGGGAAATGAAGTGAGAACAGCAGAGAAAGAAGCACATTATAATTTATCTCATTTTCACTGGATTTCTTGAATAATTCTGAAGCACTGCAACAGCAGTGTCCTGAGGGACCAAACAGGAAAGGAGTTTTGCTGTTCCTAGGCTTTCTTCAGTTTTGTGCCCTTTATTCTTCCAAGTGAAGACAACAGGAAATTTAAGTCCAGGAGTGTGATTTTTAATGAAAGTAGCCATTCAAAGGTGCAAAAAAATGCCAAGTAGGATTTCCAAAGGCCTGATTGGATAACAGATAATGAGAATGGCTAATTGATAATGAAAACTAGCTTCCAGTGATTTTCATTGCAGTTAAGTGTCCAAGCAGTGAAAATTCAATTAGACCACAAAAGGGATTTCAAATGAGCCACTGATAGTTTGCAGTCCTCAGGTAGGATAGTCTAGAATGCAAAAAGGAAAAACAGTGACCATGAACAGGCCTGTTAATGGTGGGAAAATATCTCTTAAATATATCAAGTGTTCAGGCCCACATAAACAAGACCTTAAATGCCTGGCTCTCATGTATATCTTCTCAGGAAAACCACAGCTATGCTTGTTTTTCCTGGAGTCAAGATGTTTCCAGCAGAAGTGATTTATTGTCTGTGCTGCTGTATTTTTGTTAAAATGTACCTATCCAGCAGCTGAAGACTATGAGGTATCTGCTTGGATTTCTTTTCTTTCTCAATCAGTAATTAATAATACCTTGAGCACTGGTATTACCATATAATACTACTATCAGCTTAAAGCTTGTTAGTTCCCAGATGTCCTTGAGCAGCGGTTGCTAAGTGCTCCCTGTTCTACAGAAGCAGAGGATGGCTGGGGTTGGAAGGGATCTCAGGAGCTCATCCAGTCCAATCCCCTGCCCAGGTTGGGTCACCAGGTGACACAGGGACACATGCAGGTGGGGTTGGGATGTTTCCAGAGAGGAATACTCCACAACCTTCCTGGGCAACTGTTCAAGGACTCTGCCCCTCCACAGAAAGTTTTTTAATCGTGTTGAGGTGGAACTTGTGTTTTAGTGTATGAACACTGCTCCTCGTCCTGTCACTGGCACCACTGAACAGAGTCTGGCACCATCCCCTTCAGAACCACCTTGGAAATACTTATATGCATTAATGGAATCCCTCTTAACCGTGTCTTCTCCACGCCTTTATTTACTACACCCTTAAAGCCTGTTAGTTCCAGGATGTCCCTGACTACGGCAAGCATCTGCAGCCTGTGCCACTGACGAGAATAAACCTCCCTTCCCAGGATGAGGCTTGAAAACACATCGAGATTTCACCCCAAAAAACACTCGGCTCAAGGCAAGCTCGCCGCATCCCACACCCCGCAGCGCTTGTGCCGAGCACCTCAGGGTCCCAGCAGCTG